>WSYH01002479.1:0-85952 GCA_036426205.1 Ascaphus truei
CGCTATGGTAATGAAGCAGCATTTCTGTATTTTTAATAATATTGTGCAGGAGCAGGGGGTCCCCTGAGCATTAATTTCTGGCTCAGGGAACCCCCTGCTCACTGTACAATATTATTAAAAATACAGAAATGCTGCTTCGTTACCGCAGCACATAGCCGCTAAGGTAAGGAACGAGTGTTTATTTATATATGTGTTTTATTTATACTGTACATGTGCAGAGGGTCTCCGGAGCAGAAACGTTTTTGTTTTAAGTCCGTGGACCCCCTGCTCCCCGAGATACAGGCCCCTTTAGGGGGTGCCGGTATCCCTCTGCTTTGTTTACATGTCGCGGTCACGTGATCGGGCCCTTTAAACGCAGAGGGATACCGGCACCTCATAAAGGGGGCTGTATCTCGGTGAGCAGGGGGTCCCCAGACCTGAAACCAACGCGGTTCAGCTCCGGAGACTCCCTGCACATCTACACTATGAATAAAAATGTATTTTAAATCATTTTTAATGTGCCGATGTTTGCGCAGAGAGAGCAGCTGTTCTCTCTCTGCTGCAAACACATCACGCCCCCCCCGGCCTATAGTATCATTGATGTGCATATACAGTACTGTATGTGTATATTAGGGGTTATAGGGGTTGTTGTTATACAGTATATATATATATACATATATATATATATACTGCATTACAATTCATGAATTTATGCCATCTGGCGGTCACGCGAAGCATTGCAGCCTAGTAAATCCTGAACCATTATCAATTAACACATCAACCGCGCGTCAGCCGTGTAATGCGCCTAGCTGGGAAGGCCAAAGGAGCCCGACATGCTCCGGGTGAACAGAGTGGCATTCCAGGAACATGCCAGGTACATGCCAGTTATTAGTAAGAATAAAAGCTGCCGCAGCAGTATTTAAAACCAGAGACAGAACATGAAACACAGACAGAGCTCAGTGCACATCCAGTGAAACCTATACACGGTACAATGCCTAAATATATATGTATACATATCTATTAAATAAAATGGTCTTTTAGTTTAACATTTTGGCCAAAGTGTTGTAAGCCCCTGAGCCACTACACGGCAGACCACATCTCAAGGGTCCCTAACACTAATATAAATTCTTAATAACCTGTGCAAAAAAGACTCAGCTGTAGTACTGTCAGTGGCGTCGGATTGATCCGTATCGCTTGTTATAACCTGCATTCCTTTGTGCACCTCTCTGTCTGCGTGGAGGACCACGCCTCTGGCCACCACCACCTGTAACAGGATCACTTAGACCCAACAGCCAACGATACACGTTTCTTTCTTTGTAATCAGATTGAACGATCCTCAATTTCTCTCTCTTATATTTAACAATATTGTTATGATATAAATCAATAGATGTTTGCAACTTATCCGTCCAATAAGTGGACGTGTCGGCTTCCAGGGTTGCCTCATGTTTTGAATTAATCTCATCAATTTCTTTCTTGATTTTGACAATCTCTTTACTAGACTGGTCAATGACCAAGATGACTAAATCAAAGGAACATTTGTTTAAGATGGCTATCCACCGTTGACAGAACTCTGGATCTGTCCTGCCAATGGTTGGTTGGTTTTTAAACCTAAACCCACAAGGCAATATTTTTTCCTTATGATAATGCATCAACGTCACCCCATGCAGGTAATAGTCCACTTCTTTTTTCTTTAATTTAATCAGGTCATTATACTGTACACATCTACAGCCTTCTCAGGCCCCAGCACAGATTCAAAGGATTCGGTATAGCGAATCTTAGAGATTTCTGCTTCTCTGAAACTAGCAGAATCGGATATTGATGAACAAATTCCAAAAGTGTCAGCAAATTCTTCCATGGCAGAAAATATGCAAATCACCAGCATACAAAAAACATGTACAGTATATATAGCCGCTACTTTTTATAAAAAAAACTCAAACCATGGGCAATAGTGAGAGTTAAGACTGAAAAAGGTGGCAGGTGCCCGACTCCTATAATGAACACAAAAAAACAAGGGCAGAAGGCACACTGAAAACAAAAATACACCGATGCTTGTCCCATATACACATGTAGAGCAGATATTACCAGATGGTGATCTGGAAAGGAGAGACAGCACACAGCAAGGTAGATGAAACAACTGTTTTCACACAGACAATACAAGGCACTGCATCCAATGTTTCGGTCAGCTAAACGTGACCTTCCTCAGGGATGTGCAATGAAAGAGTGCCAGTGAAATTTGAGAAGAACTATTACCTACAGCTTAGCGGTACTGCCATTGGCTCGAATATGGCGCCCTCGTACGCCAATCTGTACATGGATATATATAAGCAGACGCACATTTTAAATGATGCCCCATATGCACATCATATTAGGAAGTAACTACGCTACAATTTCGACATTTTTTAGTATCCTGAATTTGTTCCAGGACTGCCTCCTTTTTGGATCTTTTGTGTATTGCGGTAAGGGATGCCAATTTCCCCTTTAGCTCTTTTATCTGACTCTTGTGTTCTCTTTTGCGTCTAGCGGCTAGCCACATAAGAGATCCTCTGAGGGTATCCTTATGGGCCTCCCACAACGTGGCAGGTGAAGATACACTCCCCTCGTTCTCTTTAAAATACTCCCTGATTTTGTCCGCGATTTCTGAATCTGATTTAGGAATTTTTTAACAGCAACTCATTTAGCCTCCAATTCGCTCCAGGTCTGTCTAACAAATTTAACTCGCACCGCAGCTCTATAGGTGCGTGGTCTGACCACGAAATATCGTGTATTCCCGAATGGGAGACCACTGGGACCAGTCTGTTAGATACAAGGAAGTAATCTATTCGGCTGTACCGGTTGTGAGGGTGGGAGTAAAATGTATAGTCCTTGATCTGTGGGTGCTGCTCCCTCCAGATATCCATTAACTGTCTGTCTCGAAGTCCTTGGGCAATGGTTAGTACGTCTCGTCTTGGGGGGGGGGGGGGTTAGGTGCTGTATATCGGTCTAGCTTGGGGTTCAGTGTCCTATTCAAGTCTCCTGCCACAATTAGCTGGCTCTTCGCTTCCTGCTGCAGACGCCGGAAGATGAGGGCAAAGAAATCTGTTGCCTGTTCGCACGGGGCATATATTGAGACCAGTGTGAGGGCCTGACCCTGTGTGGACCCCACTAATATGATAAATCTGCCTTCGGCATCTACCACCTTTTTATCTAACTCAAACAGTAAGTTTTTATGAAAACAATGGTGAATTGTGGTAAAGTCTTTATCTAGGTATTTGGATAGCTAGCTTTAGAAAAGTGGGTCTCTTGGAGAAAGAGAATGTCTGCTTTGTGTCTTCTATAATCCCTAAAGGCCAGCGTACGTTTTGCCGGGTTGTTGAATCCCTTAACGTTATGGGAGATGCATCTTATTTCTCTAACCATTGGGATCATCTTGGTATGGTTCCTTCTCTGTAGCTGTTGTGGCCGAGCCGTGCCCCTGCCGTGAGGTCTTGCTCCTGACTCTATCTTTTCTAGCGGGGCCTTCTTCTGTGCTGGTCGCCGTTGGAGCCGGTGGGGGGGGTGTGGGGAGGTAGGGTATGACACGAGAGGGAACACACACAGTAAACACAAAGGAAAAAACAACAAGTAAATACAAGTTTATAAACAACAACATCTTCTCAGCTCCAGGACCCCTAATCTGGGCTCGCTGCCAACCTTCCTCTCCCAAGTAATGCCTCGTGATAAGTTATATCCTGCACTAAGCAAAAACACAAATCACGATATCGTACTTGTAGATTCTCGGTTCACACTCTAAGATGCAAGAGTATTGTGAGATTATTATAAAGAAAGGTCACTCAGAGTTTGTATAAGATAAGGTTTGTCGTTTATTGTATCACAACAAAATAATCAGAAATATCGCAACAAGCTAACTTGTAAACTAACGGCTAACAGTAAGCTAACAATCCATTCCTAACTATGCAGAGATTATTTATCTAATATGCATGTCATACTCACAAACCGAAAGATATTACAATAGGTCAGCCAGTCTCAGATAAGTCTCATCTGTGTGGTCTCCCACTCTCACTTCGGTTCTAATCAATGACCTGTCACCCTGACTTATATGGAGTCTTATTGTTTGCTGCGTACGTGATATTTGACCATACTCTGTGGCTACTGAAGTATGATGTTTATCATCAGAAATTACAGTTTGACCGCAGCGTGTTTACCCCTGAGTTACTTCCTCTTTTATGTCTCTGTACCTATGTACAAATATCCTGTCCTTTTCTTAGCAAAAACAACCCTTATTTCTAAGATCAGAAAAGCTAAGATATTGACAATATGCTCCAAGCTGTACTTAAGCTATATATGTACTCTATATGTACCTGTGACCTGTATTAATTATGCTTTATATGTCTTAAGCTACCTGCAATCCATATCACCCTCTCCTACACATAATTATCATATTTTAGCTAATGCAGAAAAACTAACAAAGCAGAAAATATTCATTATGTGTACTTTTGGAAGACAGTGTCACTGCTTTCTGATGTTGATGATCTTGAACCCACAGGAGTTTGTGATTGAACTTCAAAACACCCACAACTGCGAATATGTGCACAAGCGATCCCACGATGGGAAGGTATCAATTTGTAAAAATCACCCAATTGTAAAGCAGGTTGATTTTGTCATTCATACATACTTAACAGAGTAGTGTTCCACCGTGCCCCAAAACAATGTTGATGTTTATTACCTGAACATGCAAACAACGTGGTACAATTATATGACCCATGGCTAACAATGCTGATATGACCTTCTTCAATTGTATAAAAAGACATTTGAAATATTTGACGGTGAATGTCTCTACACTTGAAGTTGGGTTGATCACCAAGAGATAGTAAAGATAGTAAAGATTTCACTTGACAAAAATTACAAGCAAGCTACGCGGAAGCAATGTCCCATTAGGTGTTAAAACTGAAAACGTTCCTGAGGAAACAAGAGAGTCCTGATACATTAAGTCTCTCATCGTATCGTGAACTGCATGCTCTTTGCGGGGTTTCCGATGTGGCAAAACAAGTTCATCTAAGTACATCCTCATGGAGGTTTGATAGGACCGTGGTAGACGCAAGATTTGTGAAGTATCTTTTTTCTCGTCTGTGTCCTTGCAACAAAGCATACTGCAGCAGGTTAGATTTGACCTGTGTGCTTAAAACAGTATATTAGTATCTAGGTAAAAAAACATAAGAATATACAGTATGCTAAAAGTCAAAATGTGATTAAGCTGATTGCCTCTTCATCTTCGGAAGAAAAGAGAAAACACGAAGCAAAATAACAAGTATTATTATACCCAAAATAAAAAACAATAGTGGTTTCAAATAACCTAGGATTCCAAACGCATTTCCTAGTCCACTAAAAATACCTTTACCAGTAGTTTGTAGGCTGGTGACTATTTTTGACAAAAAATTACCTGTCATTGGCCAAAAAGTTTTCAATGATTCACCTAGTGTAGTTTACCACTGGGGAAAATCACCCGGGTGTAAATCAACACGTAGTAATTCACTGTGAACTCTCTGTAGGAGTGTATGCACTATATCATGTGTGTACCCTATAGTGATCTTCATTTTCTTCAAATGAGCCAAAATAGCTGTCATGTGAGGGAGTCTCAGTGTGATAGCTGGTACCTGGAAATGTACGGCAGATGTAAGTGTCTTGTGTAACAGAGGTGGAATAAATGTAGTACCATAACACTGTATACTCCTATGTACCGTGACAAGTGATGCCTGAAAAGGAGGAATATCGCAATCCTCTTCTGTAGACAATACTATGTAACTCCCATTATCTAGACTGTGAATTAATGTAAAAGGAGTTTGAATTGGTGTCGCAGTTATTGGGCAGTTGCTACCTTGCATTTGATCATTGCAAGGCATGTGCTGTATGATGTCGTCACATATTAAATAACCTCTATCAACACATCGTATAGTGCTGATGAAAAATTCACGATCACATTTCACAGACATGTACTGAAATGGTTGAGCAACCTGCACCCTTGCGAAATAAGAACCTGTGTGCGTTAAGTGTCCAAAATTAAGCAGTTCCCAATTTGTTGTACAGTATAAACAGCTCCTGGAATAAATCATTCGTAGTATAGAAAAACTTCCCATAAAGAGTCATCAGGGTTATAAACCCGTCTGTGGTTTCTTTCTCGTATGTCATAAACTGTGGTTTGTGAAACATATGCTAGGATCTCAGATTCTTTCGGACTTAAATTGAGATTCTGTGTGATCCAAGTGAGATTTAAAAGTGGTATGTCAATCTTGTGACTTTGCAATGTTAACCTGATAGAAGTGATGTGATTAAGAATAACCAAAGCTTTGATTTCTTCTGATAACACTGTAATGTCTGAAATTGTGTAGGAAGCAACTGTAATGTCTGAAATTGTGTAGGAAGCAAATGTTATCAGGTGATCTCTTAACACCAAAATACCTCTCCTTAATTCTTCATCATTTGAGTCAGAGATTTGGCTTATAACAGAAACAGAATCACTCAGCAGGTGTCCTGTGGTTATAAGAATATCATCGTTAGTAAGCAATTTCCTTGTAGATGATTTACTTGAAACCTTACATTCATTCATGAAATATGTATCATTTTCATAATGCACTATGGCATTAATTGTAACATTCGTACCCCACATTGCCTCTGAGTAGGGCATGATAACAATATTATGTGTGGTGCATGTGTCATAGTCACAGGGTTTATCATCTGGAGCTACAGTATTTGTACATTCATCAAATCGCTCATTGCCCTGATTACCGTGTCTACAATAATATGTAAACTATCATTGAGACATTTCTGGAACAGGGAGTAGACTTTATAATTGGGTTTCATAATCATTATTCGCTCCACACACCAAAAACCTCGTAACACAGAAAAATGTAAAAATCCTTGATCAATCATTTTCGGTTGCCAGTTAAAATAGCCTTCCGTGAGATTGTAATAGAAATAACAGGGTTTACACCCGTATTTGAATACTGTATTGTCTTTATCACAGATTCCTTCATTGATCAATTTCTCCAATGTGATACCACACGCATTCTTGAAACCTTTACATGAATGGCTGTAGTATGTAGTATTGGTAAATGTAGCAAAGCGTGGTTGAGTGCAAGTGTCCCATGCTGTAGGTTCACGAAACAACATACCATTACCTTGTATATTCCATTCTTTCGGAAGTGCTGCCGTCTGTAGCTGTCCAGTTTTAGCATCTTCCATCACAGCTTGAAGTTTGAGTAACAGTTCATCAGCGGTTGTTGATTGGTTCCACCATTCTGAGTAAATACTGTCAGAGCAAAGAACAGCAGAATTATAGGCTCTTACCCCTCCAGGTATTCTGTACTCTTCTTCTTCAGCACCTTCCTAGAATGCCACTCTTGGATCAGTCTGTCCATTGGGAACAAATCCTTTCTGAGTGTTCTGTCCTGTATTCAGATAAAAAATAGGGTATTGCTTATACCTTATATTGTCCATGGTTACACCAGGCCGAGGGCAATGATCAGCTTTCAGCTCCTTCATTGACCATTTACGTGTTCCTTGAAAGTCAATGAAATAGCAATGTCCAAATTCAGCATAACAACGTTGTTCACGGTAGCTCTGCTGCTTCCAATGGTCATGCAGGGGTAAATCATATTTCAGGCTTGTAGATTGCAGCTGTTGCATCTGGGCATTCAGATGTTGTGTCACCAGCTTTCTTCCTTCTGGTGTAGTTATACCAGCTTCTTTAGCTAGCACAGTTGAATCAAACAGTACAACCTGTGAAATCCCCAAAGTCTTTCGTTTCTGGATGATAGGTTTAGGAAACGGCTTCCAATACACACCTTGAAGTATACCCACCGACTGTACCTCCACCGGTTTCAAATCGTAGTGAAGTCCTCGTTTCACGATTCTGGAGTCTGGTGTGGTAATACCGTGTGCAGCTGTACGTTGCCAGTTGATGATCTTGTTCTCTTGTTGAGTCACAAAATGCCATTGTAACCTGAAAATAACGCTGGCTGATATTGCTAGAAAAGCAAAACAGATTGAGAGACACAAAATAGTCTTAAACAGTCTTTTCTTTGTGATTACCTTAGCCATTGTTTGATAGGCCTTCCGGAAAATATTGCGTTGATCCGGTATGTATGTATGTATGTATGTCTTTATTTGTATAGCGCCATAAAATGTACATAGCGCTTCACAGTAGTAATACATGTCATATAAATAACAAATATAAATAACACATCATGGGAATAAGTGCTTCAGACATACTGTAAAAGTAACATTAAGGAAGGAGTCCCTGCTCCGAGGAGCTTACAATCTAATTGGTAGGTAGGGAGAACGTACAGAGACAGTAGGAGGGAATACTAGTAAGTGCGTCTGCAGGAGGCCAAGCTTTGTGTCATGTGTCCATGATTATCCAGTGCTACTCATATGCTTCTTTAAGCAGATGTGTCTTAAGGTGGGTCTTAAAGGTGGATAGCGAGGGGGCTAGTCGGGTATTGAGGGGAAGAGCATTCCAGAGGTGTGGGGCAGAAAGTGAGAAAGGTTTAAGGCGGGAGAGAGCTTTAGATACAAAGGGGGTAGAAAGAAGACATCCTTGAGAAGAACGCAAGAGTCGTGATGGTGCATAGCGAGAAATTAGGGCTGAGATGTAATGAGGGGCAGAAGAATGTAAAGCTTTAAAAGTGAGCAGTAGAATTGAGTGTGAGATACGCGATTTAATCGGAAGCCAGGGGAGACGCTGAGACAGATTTAGGAAAGAGTAGAGTGATTCTGGCAGCAGTGTTTAGGATAGATTGTAGGGGAGACAGGTGAGAGGTAGGAAGGCCGGACAGCAGGAGGTTGCAGTAATCGAGACGTGAGAGAATGAGGGCCTGAGTCAGAGTTTTAGCAGTTGAGTAACAGAGGAAAGGGCGTATCTTTGTGATATTGCGGAGGAAAAAGCGACAAGTTTTAGAAACGTTTTGAATATGAGAGGAGAATGAGAGAGAGGAATCAAGTGTGACCCCTAGGCAGCGTGCTTGGGCTACTGGGTGAATGATCGTATTTCCAATTGCAATGTGGAAGGATGTAGTAGGGCCAGGTTTGGGAGGTAGTATAAGGAGCTCTGTTTTTGCCATGTTAAGTTTCAGTCGGCGGATGGCCATCCAGGATGATATTCCAGAGAGGCATTCAGAAACTTTGGTCTGTATAGCAGGTGTAAGGTCAGGGGTTGAAAGGTAAATTTGTGTGTCGTCAGCATAGAGGTGATATTTAAACCCAAAAGATGTGATTAGGTCACCTAGAGAGAGTGTGTAGAGAGAAAAGAGAAGGGGTCCCAGGACAGAGCCCTGGGGTACCCCCACAGAGAGATCAATAGAGGAGGAGGTGTTAGCAAAAGAGACACTGAAGGTACGATGGGAGAGGTAAGAGGAGATCCAGGATAAAGCTTTGTTCCGAATACCAAGAGTATGGAGAATGTGAAGGAGAAGAGGGGGGTCCACGGTGTCGAATGCTGCAGAGAGGTCGAGTAATATGAGCAGAGTGTAATGACCTCTGTCTTTGGCAGCGTGGAGGTCGTCAGTTATTTTAGTGAGGGCTGTTTCAGTAGAGTGAGCAGTGCGGAAGCCAGATTGTAGAGGGTCTAGTACAGAAGAGGTGTTGAGAAAGTGTAGCAATCGAGAGAATACAAGACGTTCAAGGAGTTTGGAGGCAAAAGGCAGGAGGGAGACAGGTCGATAGTTAGAAGGACAGGTACGGTCAAGCTTGCTGTTTTTGAGTAATGGTATAACGGTTGCATGCTTGAAGGATGAAGGAAAGGTACCAGAGTAGAGGGAAGAGTTAAAGATCTGTGTGAGCATAGGGATTATAGAAGGAGCAAGAGGTTTTAGGAGATGGGAGGGAAAGTGGGCAAGTGGTAGAGGGCGAAGAGGAGATCAGCAGTGATACATCCTCCTCCGAGATAGCAGAAAAAGAGTCAAGAAAGACAGGAGGAGAGTTGGGAAGCATTGTGGGATGGGAGGAGGCAACAGATGGGATGTTCTGCCGTATGGACTCCACCTTTTTCTTAAAAAAGTCAGCAAAGTCCTGAGGTGAGATGGAGGAAGAAGAGGAGGCAGCTGAGGGTGGTCTGAGTAGAGAGTCAAAGACAGAAAAGAGACGGCGTGGGTTAGACTTGTGTGTGTTGATTAGTGATGAAAAGTAGGTTTGTTTAGCCTGAAAGAGGGCAGAGTTGAAACAGGATAGCATAAATTTGTAGTGAATGAAGTCTGCGAGCGTATGAGATTTCCTCCAGAGGCGTTCAGAGGAACGAGTGGAGGAATGCAGCATGCGTGTGTGGGAGTTTAGCCAGGGTCTGGGGTTAGAAGGGCGAGGACGGCAGAGAGAAAGTGGGGCATGAAGATCAAGAGAGGAAGATAAGGCAGAGTTGTAGTTCCTGACCAGGTTGTCAGGGTCTGAAGCGGAACTGAGAGAGGAGAGGGAGGAGCGTAAAGTGGAATCAAGAGCTGGTAGGTTAATAGAGTGCAGGTTTCTGCAAAAACGAGGGCGAGATGGAGATGGAGAGAAGCGAGAGAGAGAAAATGAGATGAGGTGATGGTCAGAGAGAGGAAAAGGGGAAATGGAGAAGTCGGAGAGAGAGAAGTTTTTAGTGAAAACCAGGTCTAAGTAGTGGCCATCCTTGTGGGTGCTGGCTGCAGTCCACTGTTGAAGGCCAAAAGAAGAGGTTAGAGAAAGAAAGCGGGAAGCCCAAGGGAGAGAGGGGTCATCAATGTGGCAGTTGAAGTCCCCAAGGAGAAGAACAGGGGAGTCTGAGGAGAGAAAGAAAGAGAGCCAGGATTCAAAGTGAGAGAGAAAGGCAGAAGGGGGATGAGTAGAGGAAGGTGGGCGATAGATGACCGCCACATGAACCGGGAGAGGAGAGAAGATCCGGACTGTGTGAGCCTCGAAGGAGGGAAAAGCAAGAGAGGGGGGAATAGAAACTGTTCTGTAACGGCAGAGAGAGGAGAGCAGGAGCCCCACGCCTCCACCCCTGCCATCAGGGCGTGGAGTGTGGGAGAAGGAAAGGCCACCGTAGGAGAGGGCAGCTTCCAGAGCAGAGTCAGACTGAGTGAGCCAGGTCTCAGTTATAGCAAAGAGAAGCAGGGAGTGAGAGAGAAAGAAGTCATGCACAGAGAGGAACTTGTTAGAGAGGGAGCGAGCATTCCAAAGGGCACAGGAGAAAGGGAGAGAGGAGGGAGGGTGGCAGGGGATGGGTATGAGATTAGAGGGGTTGACACCAGAAGGAGTAGAAGTTGCATGTGGAAGGCGAGGACGAGAGCAAGTAGAAATAAGACAGGGACCAGGATTGGGAGAGATATCCCCAGAAGCAAGGAGGAGAAGCATGGACAGAAAGAGAATGTGTGAGGATGATTTGTAGGGGTGTGTTTTAGTGCAGGCGGCATAACTGTGTGGTGACAGAGGGCGCAGGTAAGAGAGGAGTTCATGTGAACTGAGAAGTGGTGAAGTAAGGAGAGATGGCGAAATATGAATAGAGTTAGAGACATGAGGCTGGTGGAAGGAAGTGCATAATTTGAAAATAAGTGAGGTAACAGTAAATATAAAAAGTAAAGGTGGCATCACAGCAATAGTAATGTGTTGAGATGTGCAGTGTGGGATGATAACCTTCTTTCCAGCGTAGTTCAAATGCAGGAATCAGAAGCAGTAGAGTGTGTCCACTTTTTCCACTTCTTGTTGAACTTCCTTTTTTAAACTTCCACTACTTTAAAGATTTCTACTTAAAAGCATTTCTGCTTAAGAGCAAAGGCTGCTAGCAGCAATGGCTGTTGTAAGTTTACTTATATACATTTAGAAAGTCACCTGGTTGGTACAACAAACTTAATTAGCACATGTGAGCGTAGTTAAACCAAATTGTTTTTCAAAGGTGGGTGTTGTCTTGCACAAGTGTGAAAGATGAATTACATTAAGGCAATAGGGGGATGATTTCTACACAGACAATTTGAGATGTTTTACCTAAATTGAAGTAAAATTAGCTAAATAGACAGCAGGGTATGAGGATTGCAGGACACACAGACAATTTGAGATGTTTTACCTAAATTGAAGTAAAATTAGCTAAATAGACAGTAGGGTATGAGGATTGCAGGACACACAGACAATTTGAGATGTTTTACCTAAATTGAAGTAAATTAGCTAAATAACAGCAGGGGGGTATGAGGATTGCAGGACACACAGACAATTTGAGATGTTTTACCTAAATTGAAGTAAAATTAGCTAAATAGACAGCAGGGTATGAGGATTGCAGGACACACAGACAATTTGAGATGTTTTACCTAAATTGAAGTTAAATTAGCTAAATAGACAGCAGGGTATGAGGATTGCAGGACACACAGACAATTTGAGGTATGGCAGGTAACACATATATATGTCTTTGGTCACGGTCAGGGAAGTCAGCTTCAGCTTGTTGGACCTCACCTGCGTGATTAGTTTCCACATCCTGTGGTCGTTTAGTCTGTGCTTCGAGAGGCTGTAGCTCCATCGAAGTCTGTCGCAGATATGGTGTCTCCTCCATCTTTTACAGTTTTTTCACTGCAGTGAGGTGTGGGTTTAAGATTGTCTATACTCACAGTCACAGAGGTTCGCTCGTTTATCTTTTTCAGTATCGTGGTTGGTTTCTTCCACTTAGGCCGCAATGGCTTTACTTTAGCAACCCTCTCCTGGACCGAATGTCCAATCTGCGGCGTCCAAGCTTTAGGATTACGTGGTGTGTGGGCTGTATGGGAAAAAGAATCCCTCAATTCTTGTAGAATTAATATTTGTTCAAGTCTCCCTGGGACAGAAATAGAATCATTAGTAAATTGTGTATTCATAGGAGTACCATATAACAGTTCATGTGGTGTTTTACCAGTTATTGTGTTAGGAATATTATTTAGGCCAATTTGGACCGTAACCAAAAGTGGGTACCACTGTGTAGGACGATTAGATAGCATTTTGGTTAAAAGTCGTTTCACCTCGTAATTTCTACGTTCAACCATTCCAGCGGACTCCGGATGGCTCGGCGAGCTGTACGCCTACTCAATACCTAATATTGCGGCCCATTCCTTGGTTTCTGCTGCTGTGAAAGCAGGTCCACCATCGGAATGAAAGGCCTTGGGCTTAGCCACGCTTACTAAGGAGTTGAGACAATTAATCGTAGAGCTAGCTGTCGTACTACGAACGGGGTATAACCACGTAAACCTTGTACAAGCATCAACACAAACCAAAACATGTTTGTAGGAATGTGATGTAGGTAATGGTCCAATATGATCTAAATATATTAAATCAAACGGTTTGCTTGGTATTGCATTAATAATGAATGATGGTGTCTGATGATTAGGACTGTTTACCAACCGACATGGTTTACAGTTTCTTAAAACTGACTTAACCGTTTTTCTCATATTCGGCCACCAATATTTGTGTTTCAGTGTCAACAAAACATTTTCTCTCCCTAGGTGAGGGTGTCCCACACTGGCATGTGCTTGCGTAGCGATCTGCATTCTGCTTGCTACAGGGGGAACAATGAATTCATTAGCATCAATTACAACCATGCAATTATTGTCGACCTGTTTAAATGAGTATTTCTTAGGATACCCAGGTGGATTAGGCCTGTTAGTATCCAGACAAGCATACAACTCTGCATCGAGACTGGCTGACTTTGACTGTGCCCTTGTTAACTCTTTGTTAACGGCAAATTTTTGACTTACAGTTTGCGCGAGACTATCTGCAAACTAGTTACCCATAGTATGAACCGATGAACCAAGCGTTCTATGCGCTGGTTCATGTACAATTTCAATATCAGGCTTTTGTTCAAAATAGGCCGCAATGGCCTTCCACTTAGCAATGTGCGTTAGTGGTTTTCTTTTGGCATTCAAAAATCCATTTGATTTCCATATTGGTAGGTCCTGCAGTGCTGAACGTGCTAAATATGCGGAATCTGTAACTATAAGTACATGTCCTTTAACTGTGAGTGCTTCTTTCATAGCAAAAGCTAATGCTTGAATCTCTGCAAACTGTGCAAAGTGATCTCCTATAGGTAATTGCCAACTGTGCAACAGATTCATATCTGCATCATATTTAGCAATTCCTGAACCTGCAGATTTGTTTACTCCTTTGCTGGAGTCTACAGCTGAACCATCTGTGTAAAAAATGCATGTGTAAAAGTTGTTCGGGTGTGTTTGATTTTCCCACGTCACTCCTTCAAAAGGGGATGGGAGATCATCTAATGTTGTCAATGTTTTGTCATGCACAAAATGTATTTGAGGATCCTCTATAATTGTGTACCACTTTAACCAGCGGCTTCTTAACGCCTTCCTGTCCGGAATGGTCTGTTTCTGCAATGTTGCTACTGAAGTGTATCTATAGATATCCTGTCCCTGTGCCAAATCACGTGATTTCAGCACTGTAAGTGTAACCGCTGATAACAACTACTCAAGCGGCACATATCTCTTCTCTGTATTTGTGAATACATAAGATAAAAGTGTAATTGGTACAGTTTCCATAGCATTGTAAATTCTAATGTATGCAGCTAGAGGTGAAATGTTTACATATGCTGACAATGGCTTTGTTGGGTCGCGCTGCGCCAAGTAGGAAGCATCATTAACTGCTGCTAATAACTTTCACAATGCCTCATCCTCAACTGTTAACCATTTAAAAGGTGTTTTCGGCCTAGTCTGCTCTGATTTAATCTCGCGTGATATTGCGTGATGCAAGGGTTCAATCAGTACATTAAAATCTGGGATAAACGTCATTGAAAAATTCAGTAACCCAATAATGCTTCTTAACTGTTTCAATGTTTTAGGAACACTGATGTTGGAAACTTTCTCTCTGTAATTACTAGAGAGGCCTCTACCATTTTCAGCTATTTCAAAGCCTAAAAATGTCACAGTTTCTCTTGCAAGCTGTGATTTTTTTAGGGAAACAAGGTAACCAGCCTCTGACAATGTAAGCAATACTTCTGTCAGAACTTTAAAATGCTCTTCTTCTGTGTCATGTGATAAAAACACGTCATCAACGTAAATTTCCATATTGTCAAACTTAGACAATAGTGAGACTACGTCTGCTGTGAACAAAGCTGGACTATTTACAAAACCTTGTGGTTAACGTGTGTAATGGGTTTTCTGAACTGGCCTGACCCACCCAATCTCATATTGGCCCCTGTGGTCTAACCAGTCCCCATTACAGTGTGATGTCTGGTGGTGCACCTGTTGGCAACAGGACTCCTGAGTCTCCCGCATGATGTTGTGTTGGGGATTGCCAACCCAGACAGGCAGCTGAGGTAGTGTTCTTGAGTCCTACCTATATCCAGTGCAGCGCCTCCACCTCATCAGGATCCCAGCATCCGCTTGTGGATGGTCCTGGTGAGGAACTCCTCTGTGGTGCAGCCCCCTGCGTAATCACTCCACACTTACACACGAGGGTCTCTTTTATCAGAGTCATCTTTATTAGTACGGTGGGCCAGCTGCCCTCCACAATGGGTGAATTTAGCCCTCCATTGTTCACCGTACTTCCCTTTGAAAGGTATTGTCCTCCTAATGTAGGGATTCCCTATCCCCGTAGGGATATCTACTCTGCGCCAGGTCCCTGGTCACAGTCTCATTATTCCTGCAGTGTACCAACTCTGAACTCCTCTACCACTAACTACTACCTACTTCCTCTTACTCTCCTAACTTTTGATCAGTGCTGTGCCTTATGTATCCTCTGGGGGCTGGCACAACTCTGACATCACTAATCATGGATTCAGAGCATGTGACCACTCCCATCCATACA
The DNA here is from genome assembly GCA_036426205.1 of Ascaphus truei. Lineage (NCBI taxonomy): Eukaryota > Metazoa > Chordata > Amphibia > Anura > Ascaphidae > Ascaphus > Ascaphus truei. The sequence continues at coordinate 15,733 of WSYH01002479.1, forward strand.
TAGGGCACCTCACCAGGGTGTGAGGGCAAACCTCCATAATTACTGCTGGCATGCCCATAACTTACCAGGCCTTACTGTCAGCAGGAGAGATGACTGCAGCCATTTTACAGCATGGTTACACGTGTAAAAATTAATTCTTTACCTTTCCAGGTAAATGCCGTTAGCCAATAACTCTCAGGCGTGATTGGGTGCGCCCAGAAGCCATTGCTCAAATCTAATGTAGTTTTAAAGCGTTTACGCTGTAATCCGTTTAAGTTTGAAGGTGAATGTGTGTTCTGTGCTGTCACTGAAGGTGTGACTTTATTAGTCAGACCAGAAGTCTGTGTGGCATAACCTGTGCGTTTGTCACGAAGTCTGATTTCGCTAGTTTTGCCTTGACCGTACCTGTCGGGAGTTTTAATGTATTGTCTCAGATTATATCTGGACACTGCACCCTCATTACGAGGTTGCTGATCAAAATGTGTAGTTTGTGGTGTACGAGTGTCTTGTCTCTGGATTTGAGTTTGAAAACTCCTATTGTCTCTTTGAAAATTACCTTTTCTGTCCCACTGTTCGTCTCTAGGATAAACTGGAGTCTGATATTGATTGAACGGAGGTCTCCACTTCCTGTTTTGGACAGGAAAATTTCTCCCCTTGTCTGTATTTGTTCGCTCAGGCTTCCTGTCACTTGTTTGCGATTTAGGCGATTTAGGCGAACCCGTGGCTTCCCCGGTTAAACTTCTGCCAACGAGAGTATAGGTATTTTTCAAAATTTCAGGAACCATTATTGGTTTTTGTTCTACTGGTAAACCTTGTATTTGTCTTTCAAGGTCTAACAGCAGACCCTGGCCCTTAATCAATGCCTTAAGAAAACCCCAAACAATCTCATGGTTGCCTTGTGTAAAACGTAGCCCTAAAATGTAAGCTGCTACAATTCCACTAGTCTTATTAACTTGTCCTAGCGTATCTGCAAGTGATGAAATAGTAACCTTCCCATGGGTTTTCTCATACACATTGCTGATGACTGAATCCCAGTTTCGTGCTTCAGCCAATGTGATTGACAAACCTGCCGGCAGCAAAGAATTCACTAAAGCAAGTTTTTGTTGTGGGGTTGGTGTGGGATAAACTCCATCTAAAGAATGTGTTCTTTCATTAAGCCACAATGCAATGTCTTTCGGATTAGTTGGTAACTGACCAATTGTCGCTTTAATATTGGCCATAGGGATACAAACTTGTACCCGAGCTGGCAAGTCAATTAACGCTTGAGCTCCTCTTGTTGCTAAGAGGACATTAATAATTTCTCTTAGCAGTGTGATTTCTGCAGTAGCATTAGCACGCTCTGTCGCAACATCCCGTGCAGCTTGTGTTAACTCAGGTAATGTAACTGGTGTAAATAAGTGTGTGCGATTCTCCCCATATTTCACACCAGAATTAATAGGACCATGTCTGTCCACGCCTGTAGCAATCACAGGCTGTTGCCCCAAAATGACAGTTGCTGCATTATATGTCAAATTGATGATCGTGTGTGTCAACGGGTTATATGCCTGTTGTATGTATTGATATGTGTGTGGGTCAGCTGTGGTGTCTATTGTGAGATAGGAATATCTAGCACCAGGTCCCCACGGGCCAAATTAAATTTCAAATGCCAGAGTTTCACCATCAATCACATCTCTATGATACTGACTTCTCATTAAAACATTCAGATCTGCAACCCGTGCAAAATCCATAACAGCCATGATATACGATTATATATTTATATAATGAAAATTGTACCTTCTCTATTATAAAGAGGAAATAGCATACACATGTACTTTAAAGATTAAATGGGTAACATACGATTTATGACTTATTTATACAACTCATGCGTAATTAACCACGTTTAGGCACCATAATCTGGGCTCGCTGCCAACCTTCCTCTCCCAAGTAATGCCTCGTGATAAGTTATATCCTGCACTAAGCAAAAACACAAATCACGATATCGTACTTGTAGATTCTCGGTTCACACTCTAAGATGCAAGAGTATTGTGAGATTATTATAAAGAAAGGTCACTCAGAGTTTGTATAAGATAAGGTTTGTCGTTTATTGTATCACAACAAAATAATCAGAATTATCGCAACAAGCTAACTTGTAAGCTAACGGCTAACAGTAAACTAACAATCCATTCCTAACTATGCAGAGATTATTTATCTAATATGCATGTCATACTCACAAACCGAAAGATATTACAATAGGTCAGCCAGTCTCAGATAAGTCTCATCTGTGTGGTCTCCCACTCTCACTTCGGTTCTAATCAATGACCTGTCACCCTGACTTATATGGAGTCTTATTGTTTGCTGCGTACGTGATATTTGGCCATACTCTGTGGCTACTGATGTATGATGTTTATCATCAGAAATTACAGTTTGACCGCAACGTGTTTACCCCTGAGTTACTTCCTCTTTTATGTCTCTGTACCTATGTACAAATATCCTGTCCTTTTCTTAGCAAAAACAACCCTTATTTCTAAGATCAGAAAAGCTAAGATATTGACAATATGCTCCAAGCTGTACTTAAGCTATATATGTACTCTATATGTACCTGTGACCTGTATTAATTATGCTTTATATGTCCTAAGCTACCTGCAATCCATAACACTCCCATGTCCTGCAGCAGAGTCCAACGCCCTCGGGGAGTGGGGCCCCGTGACCTCAGGACCACTTCCCACTTTCCCTCCCAGAAGGACTTTGACGGGATCTCGGGAGGCCCTCCCTCTCCGATCCCGTCCGCAGCACATGCCGACCTCGGGATATGAAGCACCCTCTATCCCCTAGGCCTGCTCTCACTTTATCCACCCCCTTCAACTTTAATTGTCTAACCGTTATAACCAAACCGCATCTATAACTGTAACTGTAGATGTTTATTATGGGTTGCCGTGGCTCTAGTCTGAGTTGCCAAGTCCAGGATTCCAAAAACTGCCCCCCGGCTTACTCCTACCCGTACTCTCCTCCCTAATCTCTGCCCCACTTGCTTGAGCTCATCACCAGTGTTCCTCCCCCTTTTGTTTTCCCCATTTTTCTTTTCTCTCTCCTCTCCCCGCCTTCTAATCACCTGTGCTCTCTTTTGCCTATCTCTCGTGTCTCTCCTATCTCTCCCTTTCTCTCTGCTGGAGCTTGCCTCTGTGGGAGTGCCCTTCGTGCCTTCCCCTGTGTGTCCGCTCCATTCTCCCTTCTGCCTGCCTTCTCCCCATTTAATGTGCCGCTATAACTCAGGCGCGTCCGGGGACCTTCCACTGTCGTGCGTGAGGGCCGTCCCCTCCCGCCTTCGTGGTCCGGCGCGCCTCAGTCTATCTCCGGGTACATCCGCCACCTCCAAGATGGCGCTGACGTCTCTGGCGCCTCCTGACGACAACATCCGGTTTCCGGCGGCCGCCATTTTGGTGCTCCTCCTGCTGCCTCGTGGAAGATGTGTTGCTCTCTGCTCCCGCTCACTCACCGCTTCCTGGTTCTGCGCCTCACGGGGGAATCTGAGAAGCGCCATTTCACCCGCCATCTTCCTCCATCCTCGTGGCCCGACACGAAAGGTTAGTTTCTTTCCTTTTCTTTGTAGGGATTGTCGCCGACTTTGACGGGTGACCGGGGGGGGGGGAGGTCTCTGTGTCAACACTGGGGGTTCCTAGGAGCTCTTATGCCGGGGTGCAGAGGCGAGGTGCAAGGGCGGGCAGACCCTGTCCAGTGGCCAAACTTGGCCTTCAACTTAGGCCCTCAACCAGGCAACTGTAACTTTAAAACACCGAATTTTGCATGAGTCCTTTAGTAACTTTATTGTTTTTCTCACTTATTCTTCTTGGGCTTTGGCGTGCTGGAAACAGTGAGCGGCGTCTCATAAGGGTGAGCGGGGATAAGTCCTGGAATATCTGCATTTTGTTGGATTCGAATTCCACAAACGGCAGGACCCTCGTGTAGCGCAACACTGCCTCCCTTGTTGTATAATAGTGTAGCCGGAGGATAATGTCTCTCGGCTGTTCATTTTAGACTGGTCGGGAGCGCAGGGCCCTTTGGCAACGGTCCATTGCCAGAGCCTCTTTAGTGCTGTCTGGCATCAGGGATTCCAGCCAGCGTGCGGTGAAAGCCTCACAATCCCCCACTTCTTCAGGGACCCCCGGATTCTAATATTATTTCGTCTATCGCGGTTCTCCGCGTCCTCCTGCCGCTCTTTTAGCTCATCTATTTGTTTTTGAAGGTCCGCTGTCTTTTTCTCTGTCTTTTTCCCTGCCCTGATGGTGAGATCCACTTTGGCCTCCAGATCATCCGTTCGGGTCCCCAGCTTTGTGACCTCCCGCTTAACCTCCTTAATATCCGCTTGTAGAAGCATTTTCAGGTCATTATAGAGCCTTGCGAAGTCACATCGCCGGACTAGGAGTTGGGACTGACTATTAGGTCCTTCGTTGTCCCCTTCCAATTCTGTGTCAGTGTCCGCCATTTCTCCTGTTTGAGCACTTTCAGCCGCGCCACCGAAGTAAGCCCGTACATCAGCTAGCTTTTTTTTTTCTGCCGGACCGGCTTCTTAGGGGCCATCCTGGGGTGTTTACCTAGCCGTGGATTCAAGTGTATAGCCTCGGTTTTGTTTTTGGGGTGATTTATTCGTAATATACTGTGAGCGCGGGACGGAGCAAGCCACTCAAGCTTCCATACCCGATCCTTCGCGCATGCGCCTCCCATTGACGACATTTTTATTATCTGGAGCCGCAATGTTGCAGAGCTGTTAAACTTTGTGGAATACTTCAACAACATTCCTTCAACAATAAGGTTTATCCTTTCCCACAGCAATGAGGAGATATCCTTCCTGGACACAACGGTTTACAAGGCTCATGGCACTCTGGCAACTAGGTTGTACCACAAGCCCACAGACAAGAATATGCTACTGCATGCGTCCAGTCACCATCCTGTACCCCTTAAGAAGGTTTTGCCTTACTCGCAACTTTTAAGGGTGAAACGAATTACCAGTGATCCTGACAAAGTGGATGATGCACTAGTTGCCATGGCAACTCGGTTCCTAGAAACAGGATATTGCCCAAATGATGTTAAAAGTGCATTAGAACGTGTCAAACAATTGGATCGGAATACTCTGAACATCCCTTGGTGGAGTGTTAAGCAATCGAACAGATTCAATGTGGTTAGCACGTACAGCACAGCATCAAGGATCATCCAACAGAGCGTGCGGCAAAATTGGCGTATCCTGGCTAATGATGAGAAGATTGGCCAGCTTTTTCAGGAGCCGCCTCCTATTTTGTTTTCAACGTGGTCCCAGCATTGGTGACATGATCACACAGACTGACCCTATGGACAAATGTGCGCAACCCAAAACCTGACTGACCAAGAAACCTGGCTCATACAAGTGCCGGGGCTGTACGAACTGTCCGTTTATGCAGGTCGGGTCATCATACTGCCACCCACAAAGTGGTATGCGCATTAAAATTCGACAATTCCTTAACTGCGAGTCAAAATTTGTAGTATAATTGATCAAGTGCCCCTGCAGCCTGTACTACATTGGCAAAACGGTTAGGATGTTAAAGGAGCGGATAGCCATTCATCGGTCCACTATCAGGAAGGCATTAATGGCAAACACAGACGACCAGGAGTTCAAATGCCTACCAGTCGCAAAGCACTTCAGGGACATGAGACACTCATTGGCGACATTCCGGTGTATGCCAATTCTACAAGTTCAAGTACCACCACGGGGTGGCGACAGGAATAAACTTCTCTTGCAGAATGAGGCCAGGCTGATTTTTGAGTTGAAAACTGTAGCTCCGCATGGACTTAATGAGGACCTCAAGTTGGGATGTTTTTTATGATACTACAAGTCTTTTTTATGATACTCTAACCCCTCTCTTTTCTAGGCATTTTTGATGATTTTTTTATATATATATATTTTCAGATAAGTTTTCTCCATGGCTCCCTTCATGTCACACACTTCGCACTCCCTTCACGTTCATTGAGTGATTGCATGTGTATATGTGGGTGTCCGGGTGTTTGACACGTTTGCTTCACTGTCCTACCAGCCTATGCCATAGTGTCTACACTACACCCTTCATCCCCCTTCTCTGGGCACATCCAGTTACTTAGTTTCCTATCAGGGAACATAAGGGGCCATAATCTGTCATGTAACAAGTATTTATGGTAGTGTATTTTATTTCACTCTATGAGGTTGGTTTGGTAGTGGCCATAACTGGTATGTGCTGTGTTCGTTGCACCTAATGTGGACAGGACCCGTGCCCGCGTTGCCTAGGCAACAGCAGGATACACAGGGTTATGTTGCGCATTTGGTTGCTACGACGCGGTACGGCTACGCATGCGCAGTTGCACGAGCTTTAGGGCTGTTCACTTCTGCCCCCCGAGGCGCATGCTCTGAAACGACGTGCGGCGTGTCATCAAGCGCCGGGGTCGTAGGCGGATGCGTCATCGTGTCACGGACACCATACGTCTGGTTATGCAGGTTCTTTGGGTCCCACACGGGTGAGTTTGATTATTTTTATATATATATATATATATATATATATATATATATATATATACACACACATCTATTTTATTAACTTTATACTATTCTACGTCTTGAAGGTTATTGCACTAGGGGGTGTGCTTTTTCCTTTTTTCCATAGTTACTTCGGGGAGTGATACTCTTTTGGATGCAGCAGCCCCCCTTATCACCAATTCGACTGGCTTTTGACTTTTCACTTTCATGAAGGGGAGTTCGATGACACATTGTGTCTGATTCTTTCTGGACTTTATTCATTTTTTGGTATATTTTTGAGTATTTATTTTGTCATAAGATAAATGTGTTAGCGCTGTTTGTTTTCTCTGTTATATATTGTGATGCCGACACCACATTGCAGTCTTTTTTGTCCCAAATGAAGCAGGAAACACTGTACTTTCTAAGCAGGGGTTTATTTACAGGGATAAATATGAATTGGCCCACCGTCCCTTTGAGAAAAACCAAATAATAAAATCAAATCCTATTTCCATTAGGAAATTTAACTACATATTTCAGCAGCAACTCTTACCAACCCAGGTGGATAGCTAAGCTCATTCCACCCCCAAACAGATGTTATTGCTTCGCATAAAATCTCTGTATACCGAAAAATAAGGGTTTGGCTTATCTGTAAGTCCAACCAGCGATGTCACTGCTTCAGCACAGCTCTCTCAGCAGTGTCTCTCAGACTTCTTTCACCAGCCTCCATTAGCTGGGGAGCTCCTCTGTCTCATCCCTTCTCTGGGAAAAACTGCCTCACAGTGCCTTGCTGCTTCCATGCTTTTAAGGCACTTCCTGATTAATTAACCAGCAGGTGACCAGCCAAGCCAGAGAGGATTAACTCTATGAGAGCTGCAAAGTCATATAACTGCCCTATTCAGCCCCTAGAGGACAGCGATGGCACCACAATTTGCATCTCATCCCAGCCTCTGTTTAAAAGCTGTGTTTAAAACAGCCAGCTACTGATGTCTGTTCAATAAATTTTCTTTTAGTCACCACCTTCGTTTACCCTGTGTTCATGGCTGTGCAGCGCTATCCTTTCGGCTTGGCTGAATGATTTTTCCAGCTGATGAGACTGGAAATCGCTTAGGTACATGCAAGCTTGCTCGAAACTGTATGCGAAATCTGGCTCAGGCTGCAGGTATCCGGGCGGGGACAAACAGCAAGGGTTGCCAGTCACCAGGTTTTCACTGATGGTCAGACCGTTATAGGAAGCTGTCGCTGTCGCTGCATCATTGCTTGCCAGCGACTGACGTTTCTTAGTTGGTTTTAACACTACCTTTCGCCTTTTGCCGTCTCCATGATCATAGATACGGGAAAAACCCGGTGATACACACCAATACCCTCCAATAAAATCGGGATCAATACGAAAAAAACATGGTTCGCTACATAACATTTTCCTTATTGTACGGCAGTATTTCAACTTCTTATCTTCTCTACAGTGCAGTACACCTCTCCCACACCATTCCTTTGAATGTGTGTCTTTCTGGTTTCAATCACATTCCTGCTTGATAGCTGATGATTACTGCGCATGCATCTGTAAGTTCACCACTGCTTGCTTGAGAAGTTCAAGAGTGAGTGACCAAAAAAAATATATATTTTTTTCTCTCCTCATTTTTTATTTTTATTTTCTACACAAGCCTGCCTAAACCATCTTGATATTACGATATTCAATCTGTGCTGTAGATTTTGACTGCGACACTGTGCGTTTGACTGCACATGATTGATTTCTATGCTTTTTATGTACTGTATTTGGGGGTGTAGGGATCAAATTATTATGATGACCTGCCTTTTGAAAATATACCATTTCTTTGAACTGCAGTACAGCTAATCCTTCATGCAGCTGTACCCTGTACCCCCCTCCCCCACGCACACACACAAGGCTCACTCAAGGATTTGAACCTCTTATCCACAGACACCTCTCCAGAGCCGTTCCGTTTTTAAAGCTTGCCATTGTGTTTTTAATCCGTCCCTAGCCGAGCATCACCTCTCTGCGCCTGCGTGCCTAATTTTCCTATTGTTGGTTTAGAGTCACCTCTCTGTAATCCTCTTTGGGAAGGGAGCTAGCTGATGATTACTGCGCATGACTCACCCATCCACCCCCCCAACCCTTTGAGGCTTTGTTTACGGTAACGCTTTTGAAAATCCCTACTCGAATTTGATATGTAAATCTGATTTGCACAGCACTGTGAAATTGAGAGTTAAAAAAACCATTATATGATTCATGTTGTTGATGCAGTAAATTACCACTTTTTGTCATTCTTTCTTTTTCTTTGGTGTAGGTGTGGGGGGGGGGTTGTCAATGATTCATGATTATCATGAATGTAAATAAAAATTTATTTTATTTTATCAGGAACAAAAAAAAACAAATATAAAAACAATCATGAATAATACAAAATGCAGTCTTTATTTAGTTCTTCTGTCAGATGGAAATTGAGGGCCGGTGGATAATCATGAATAATGCACATTGATAATAATATTAATTAATACTATATAATATATATATATATATATTTGCATCTCATCCCAGCCTCTGTTTAAAAGCTGTGTTTAAAACAGCATGCATTGGCTTGAGGATTGGCTTGTGTAATACGAGCTTGAGACAAAAGGTGGCACTGAGTGCTCATTTGCATGTCTTAGACAGGTCTGCAACCCTGTCTTTCCCCATTGTCACCCAGCATACAGCGCTTCCACTGCAGCAAGGGATTCTGGGAAATGACATGCAAATGAGCACTCAGTGCATAGAGCCTGGCCGCGCGCCCACAAAGCCTGGGAGCGCGCGCCAATCAGCTGTCAGGTAGGGGGAGTTTTATTTTTATTTTTTTAGCGCGAGCAGGGAAATTTAAAAAAACAAGCACGTGTTCTGCTTGGGCCAATAGGAGCTCGTCCGGGGGTTAAATCCACCCGCCCCGGGCGTGAAAATGTATAGGATTGTCGAACACTGTGTGTGTTTATATATATTTATATATATCTTAAATGGAAATATTACTGTATGCTTATTTGCATGTCTTAGACAGGTCTGCAACCCTGCCTTTCACCATTATCACCCAACACGCGCACACGCACACACACATATATATATACATATACACATACACACATACACACAGTTAGGTCCGGAAATAATTGGACACCGATACAAGTTTTGTTATTTCGGCTGTGTACCAAAATAAATTCAAGTTACAGTTAAATAATGAATATGGGCTTAAAGTGCAAATCTATCAGCTTTAATTTGAGGGTATTCACATCCAAATTGGAGGAATGGTTTAGGAATTACATCTCTTTAATATATAACCCCCTCTTTTTCAAGGGACCAAAAGTAATTGGACAATTGACTCAAAAGCTGTTTCAAATCTATTGCGGTGGCCTACAGAGCCAAAATTATGAACCTTATGCACACATGCCATACACAAATACTGCATGAAACCACTGTAAATACAGACTGTAAATGTGCCCACCCTACACATTACACTACATACACACATTGTACATGCCTTCTCTCTCTTTCTCAGTTGCCCTCCCGGGCAGGATTTCAAGCTCCCCTGTAACTCCACATCCAATGGTCAGTGCGGCCCTAACAACTATGGACATGGTGAGTGTAAAGGGCCCCCCGGCTGTGTCTCTGTCCCCCCGGCTGTGTCTCTGTCCCCCCCCCGAGATGAGGTGTGTCAGAGAGAGGAAAAGGGGAAATGGAGAGTCGTAGAGAGAGAAGTTTTTAGTTAGTGAAAAACCAGGTCTAATTAGGTGGCCATCCTTGTGGGTGCTGGCTGCAGTCCACTGTTGAAGGCCAAAATAAAGGTAGAGAAAGCAGCGGGAAGCCCCAAGGGAGAGACGGGGTCATCAATTTGGCATTGACGTCCCCAGGAGAAATAACATGGGAGTCCTGAGTGAGAGAAAGAAAGAGAGCCAGGATTCAATGAGAGCGAAATGCAGAAGTGGATGAGTCGAATGAAGTGGGCGATGATGTAACCGCCACAATGAACCGGAGAGGAGAGAAGATCCCGGACTGTGGTGAGCCTCGAAGGAGGAAAAGCAAGAGAGGGGTGAATGAAACTGTTCTGTAACGCAGAAGAGGAGAGCAGGAGTCCCCACGCCTCCACCCCTTACATCGGGAGGCGTGGAGGTGTGGGAGAGAGGAAAGGCCACCGTATGAGAGGGCAGCTTCCAGATCAGAGTCAGACTGTCAGTGAGCCAGGTCCCGCAGTTATAGCAAAGAGAAGCAGGAGTGAGAGAAAAGAAGTCATGCACAGAGAGGAACTTGTTTAAGAGGGAGCGAGCATTTCCAAAGGGCACGAGAAAGGGATAGAGGAAGGGAGGGTGGCAAGGGAGGGGTATGAGATTAGAGGGGGGTTTGACACCAGAAGGAGTAAGAAGTGCATGTGGAAGGCGAGGACGCGAGCAAGTAAATAATAACAGGGACAGGATTGGGAGAGATATCCCCAGATCAAGGAGGAGAAGCATGGGATCAGAAAGAGAATGTGTGGGATGATTTGTAGGGGTGTGTTTTAGTGCAGGCCGGCATAACTGGTGTTGACAGAGGCGCAGGTACGAGAGGATTTCTGTGAAACTGGAAGTGGTGAAGTAAGGAGAGATGGCGAAATGAATAGAGTTGAGCATGAGGCTGGGTGGAAGGAAGTGCATAATTTAAAATAAGTGGAGTAACAGTAACTATAAAAAGTAAGGTGGCATCACAGCATAAGTAATGTGTTGGAGATTTCAGTGTTGGGATGATAACCTTCTTTCCAGCGTAGTTCAATGCAGGATCAGAAGCAGTAGAGTGGTGTCCACTTTTTTCCACGTCTTGTTGAACTTCTTTTTTAAACTTCCACTCTTAAGATTTCTACTTAAAAGCATTTCCTTCCTTAAGAGCAAAGGCTGCTAGCAGCAAGCTGTTTGTAAGTTTTACTTATATACCTTTATAAAGTCACCCCTTGTTGTACAACAAACTTAATTGCACATGTGAGCCGTAGTTAAACCAAATTGTTTTTCCAAAGGTGGGTGTTGTCTTCACAGTGTGAAAGATGAATTACATTAAGGCAATAGGGGATTGATTTCTACACAGAGCACTTTGGATGTTTACCTAAATTGAAGTAAAAGTTTCTAATAACAGCAGGTATAGGATTGCAGGACACACATACCATTTGAGATGTTTTTACCTAAATTGAAGTAAATTAGCTAAATCGACAGTAGGGTATGAGATTTGCAGGACACACAGACAATTTGAGATGTTTTAACAAAACCTAAATTGGAAGTAAAATTAGCTAAATAGAACAGCAGGGTATGAGGATTGCAGGACACAACCAGACAATTTGAGTGTTTACTAAATTGGAAGTAAAATTAGCTACATAGACAGCAGGGTATGAGGATTGCAGGACACACTGACAATTTGAGATGTTTTTAACCTAATGAAGTTAAAAATTAGCTAAATAGACAGAGGTTAAAGGTATTGCGCACACAGACAATTGGGTATGTCAGGTACACATAATACTCTTTGGTCACGGTCAGGGAATTCCCCTGTCAGCTGTTGGACGCGCACCTGCGTGATAGTTTTGGCGAACATCCTGGTCGTTTAGTCTGTGCTTCGAGAGCTGTAGCTCCATCGAAGTCTGTCGTCAGATCTGTGTCCTCCTCCATCTTTTTTAGCAGTGTTTTTCAATTTCACTGCAGTGAGGTGGGTTTTAAGATTGTCTATACTCACATTCCACAGAGGTTCGCTCGTTTATCTTTTTCAGTATGTGGGTGGGTTCTTCTTCCACTAGGCCGCAATGGCTTTAACTTTAGCAACCCTCTCCTGGACTCGAATGTCCAATCTGCGGCTTCCCAAGGTTTAGGATTACGTGGTGTGGTGGGCTGTAATGGAAAAAGAATCCCTGCAATTCTTGTAAATTAATATTTGTTCCAGTCTCCCTGGGACAGAATAATCATTGATTGTGTATTCGTTAGGAGTACCATATAACCATTTCAGGTGGTGTTTTAATACCAGTTTTTTATTGTGTAGTATATATTTAGGCCAATTTGGACCGTAACCAAAGTGGGTAACCACTGTGTAGGGACGATTAGATTAAGCATTTTGTAAAGTCGTTTCATCCACCATCGTAATTTCTACGTTCAACCATTCCATCCATCGGACTCCGGAGGCTCCGGCGAGCTGTCGCTACTCAAATACCTAATAATTGCGGCCCATTCCTTGTTTCATGCTGCGGTGAAAGCAGTCCACCCATCGGAATGAAAGGCCTTGGGCTCAGCACGCTACTAGGAGTTTGAGAATTAATCGTAGAGCTATCTGTCGTACTACGAAGGGTATAAACCACGTAACCCTTGTACACGCATCAACAAAACCCAAAACATGTTTGTAGGAATGTGATGTAGGTAATGGTCCATATGATCTATCGATTAAATCAAACGGTTGCTTGGTCATTAGCATTAATTAATGAATGATGGTGTCTGATGATTAGGACGTTTACCAACCGACTGGTTTACATTTTCTTAAAACCTACTTAACCGTTTTTCTTTCTCATATTCGGTCGGCCCCCACTATTTGTGTTTTATGTCACAAAACATTTGCTCCTCCCTAGGTGGAGGGTGTCCCAGAAAAAAAAAAAAAAAACACTGCATTGTGCTTCGCGTAGCGATCTGCATTCTGCTTGCTACAGGGAAATGACTTCCAATTAGCATCAATTACACCATGCCATTAGTGGTCGACCTGTTTAAATGATTATTTCTTAGGATACCCAGTGGATTAGGCCTGTTAGTATCCAGACAAGCATACAACTCTGCATCGAGACTGGCTGACTTTTACTGTGCCCTTGTTAACTCTTTGTTAACTGGCAAATTTTTGATACGTTTGCGCGAGACTCATCGCAAACTATTTACCCATAGTATGACCCGATGAACCAAGTCGTCTATGCGCTGGTTCTGTACAATTTCACAATATCATGCTTTGTTCAAAATAGGCCGCCATGGCCTCCCCTTAGCAATTGTGCGTTAGTGGTTTTCTTTTGGCATTCACAAAATCCATTTGATTTCCATATTGGGGTAGGTCCTCAATTGCTGAACGTGCTAAATATGCGGATCTGTAACTATAAGTACATGTCCTTTACACGTGAGTGCTTCTTCATAGCAAAAGCTAATGCTTGAATCTCTGCAAACTGTGCCAAGTGATCTCCTTAGTACGTGCCAACTGTGCACAGATTTCATATCTGCATCATATTTAGCAATTCTGAACTGGCAATTTTTTTACTCCTTTTGCTGGAGTCACCAGCTGAACTCATCTGTGTAAAAATGCATGTGTAAGTTGTTGGGTGTGTTTGGCTTTTCCCACGTCACTCCTTCAAAGGGATGGGAGACATCTAATGTGGTCAATGTTTTGTCATTCACAAAATGTATTTGAGGATCCTCTATAACTGTGTACCCACACTTTAAACCACGGCTTCTTAACGCATCCGTCGTAATGTTGCTGTTCTCTGCAATGTTGCTACTGAAGTGTATCTAATAGATATCCTGTCCCCTGTGCCAAATCACGTGATTTTCAGCACTGAAGTGGACCGCTGATACAAAACAACACTAAGCGGCACATATCTCTTCTCTGTATTTGTGATACATAAGATAAAGTGTAATTGTAAGTTCCATAGCATTGTAATTCTAATGTATGCAGCTAGAGGTGACATGTTTACATATTCTGGACAATGGCTTTGTTGGTCGCGCTGCGCAAGTAGGAAGCATCATAACTTCTGCTAATAACTTTCACAATGCCTCATCCTCACTGTTAACCATTTAACAGGTGTTTTCGCCTAGTCCTGCTCTGATTGAATCTCGCGTGATATGCGTGATGCAAGGGTTTCAATATCATTACATTAAAAACTGGGGATAAACTCATTGAAAAATCAGTAACCCAATAATGCTTCTTAACTGTTTTCCAATGTTTAGGAACCTGATGTTGGGAAACTTTCTCTCTGAATGACTAGAGAGGCCTCTAACCATTTGCAGCCTATTTCAACGCCTAAAAATGTCACAGTTTCTCTTGCAAGCTGATTTTTTAGGAATCAAGCACAGCCCTGACAATGTAAGCAATACTTCTGTCTTTCAGAACTTTAAAAAAATGCTCTTCTTCTGTGTCATTGATAAAAACACGTCATCACGTAAATTTCCATATTGTCAAACTAGACAATGTGAGACTAATACGTCTGCTGTGAACAAAGCGCGGGACTATTTACAAACCTGTGGTTAACGGTGGTTGTAATGGGTTTTCTGAACTGGCCTGACCCACCCAATCTCTATTGGCTCCCCTTTGTCTAACCAGTCCCCATTACAGTGGTGATGTCTGGTGGTGCCCTGTTGGCAACAGGACTCCTGAGTCTCCCGCCTGCGGTTGTGTTGGGGATTGCCAACCCAGACATGCAGCTGAGGTATGTCTTGAGTCCTACCTATATCCAGTGCAGCGCCTCCACCTGCATCAGGATCCCAGCCATCCGCTTGTGATGGTCCTGGTGAGGAACTGCCTCTGTGGTCAGCCCCCTGCGTAATCATGCCACACTTACACCCGAGGTCTCTTTTACAGAGTCATCTTATTAGTACGGTGGGCCAGCTGCCTGGCTCCCCAAGGGTGAATTTAGCCCTCCATTTTCACCGTACTTAACTTCCCTTGAAAGGTATTGTCCTCCTAATGTAGGGATTCCCTATCCCCGTAGGGGATATCTACTCGCGCCAGTCCCTGTCCACAGTCCTCATTATTCCTGCAGTGTACCAACTGAACTCTCTAACCACTAACTACTACCCTACTTTCCTTACTCTCTAACTGTTGATCAGTGCTGGTTCCCTTATGTTTATCCTCGGGGGCTGGCACAAACTCTGACATCCAGCTAATCATGGATTCAGAGCATGTGACCACTCCCATCCCTACATAGGGGCCCCTCAACCAGGGTGTGAGGGCAACCTCCCATATTACTAACTGCTGGCATGCCCATAACTTACGCAGGCCTTCTGTCAGCAGGAGAGATGTACTGCAGCATTTTACAGCATGGTTTCACGGTGTAAAAATTAATTTTCCTTTCCAGGTAAAATGCCTTTTAGCCAATAACTCTCAGGCGTGATTGGTGCGCCCAGAAGCCATTGCTCAAATCTTAATGTATTTGTAAAGCGTTTACGCTGTAATCCGTTTAAGTTTTGAAGTGAATGTGTGTTCTGTGTGTCACTGAGGTGTGACTTTATTAGTCAGAATACCAAAAGTCCTTGTGGCATAACCTTTCGTTTGTCACGAAGGTCCGGATTTCCTCTAGTTTTGCTGACCGTACCGTCGGGAGTTTTAATGTCTTGTCTGCAGATTAATCTGTACACTCACCCTCATACGAGGTTGCGATAAAATGTGTAGTTTTGTGGTGGTAGAGTGTCTTGTCTCTGGATTTGAGTTTGAAAACTCCTATTTCTCTTTGAAAAATTACCTTTTCTGCGTCCCACTGTTCGTCTCTAGATAAACTGGAGCTGATATTGATTGAACGGAGGTCTCTCCACTTCCTTTTTTGGACAGGAAATTTCTAATTTCTCTCTCTTCTCCCCTTTTTTTATTGTTTCGCTCAATCAGTCTTCCTGTACTTGTTTGCGTTTTAGGCCGATTTAGGGGCGCACCCGTGGCTTCCGCCGGTTAAACTTCTGCCAACGAGAGTATAGTATTTTTCAAAATTTCCGGAACGGCATTATTGGGTTTTTGTTCTAAACTGGTAAACCTTGTTTTGTCTTTCAAGGTCTAAACAGCAACCCTGGCCCTTATCAATGCCTTAAAAGAAAAACCCCAACAATCTCATGGTTGCTTGTTGTAAACTTAGCCTAAAATGTAAGCTGCTACAATTCCACTAGTCTTATTAACTTGTCCTAGCGTACTGCAAATTATGAATAGTAACCTTCCCTGGGGTTTTTCATACACATTGCTGATGACTGATCCCAGTTTTCTTGCTTCAGGCCAATGTGATTGACAACCTGCCGCAGCACAAATTCCCTAAGCAAGTTTTTTGTTTGTGGGGTGGTGTGGGATAAACATCCATCTAAAGAATGGGGGTGTTCTTTCATTAAGCGCCCAATGCAATGTCTTTCGGCTTGTTGGTAACTGAACCATTGGCGGCTTTATATTGGCCATAGGGATCCACACTTGTACCCTAGCTGGCACGGTCAATTACCTTGAGCTCCTCCCTCTTGTTGCTAAGAGGACTAATAATTTCTCTTAGCAGTGTGATTTCCTGCAGTAGCATTAGGCACGCTCTGTCTCACATCCCGGTGCACTTGTGTCACTCCACCCCGGTAAATGTACTGGTTAAATAATGTTGTGAGATTCTCCCCCATAGTTTTCACCCAGAAATTAATAGGAGCCCCCTGTCTGTCCACGCCTGTGCACAAATCACAGGCTGTTGCCCCAAAATGACATTGCTGCATTATATGTCAAATTGATGATCGTGTGTGTCAACGGGTTATATGCCTGTTTGTATGGTATTGATATGTGTGTGGGTCACTGTGGGTTGGTCCTATGTGAGATAGGATATCTTCACCAGGTCCCCACGGGCCAATTAAATTCAAATGCCAGAGTTTCACCATCAATCACCTCTCTAAGATACTGACTTCTCATGAAAACATTCAGATCTGCAACCCGTGCAAAATCCATAACAGCCATGATATACGATTAATATTTATATAATGAAAATTGTACCTTCTCTCTATTATAAAGAGGAAATAGCATACCAATGTACTTTAAAGATTAAATGGGTAACATACGAATTTATGACTTATTTATACAACGCATGCGTAATAACCACTTTTAGGCACCATAATCTTTGGCTCCTGCCACCTTCCTCTCCCAGTAATGCCTCTTGATAGTTATATCCGGCAACTAGCACAAAACAAATCACGATATCGTACTTGTTTTGAGATTCTCGGTTTCACACTCTCTTAAGATGCAAGTATTGTGAGATTTTTATAAGAAGGTCACTCAGAGTTTGTAAAAGATAAGGTTTGGTCGTTTATGATCACATAACAAAATATCAGAATTATCGCAACCACCTAACTTTTAAGCTCACGGCTACAGTAACTAACATCCATTCCTAACTATGGCAAGATTATTTATCTAATATGCATGTCATACTCACAAACCGAAAGTTATACAATAGGGCAGCCCAGTCTCAGATAAGTCTCATCTGTGTGGTTCTCCCACTCTCTCACTTCGGTTCTATCAATGCCCTGTCCACCCTACTTATTGGAGCTATTTTTGCTGCGACTGATATTTGGCATCCTCTGTGGCTCTGATGATGATTTTTTAGCATCAGCAATTACAGTTTGACCGCAACGGGGTTTACCCCCCTGAGTACTACTTTCCTCGTTTTATTCTCTGTACCTATGTACAAATATCCTGTCCTTTTCCTTCTAGCAAAACAACCCTTTTTCTAAGATCAGAACAGCTAAGATATTGCAATATGCTCCCATCTGTTACTTACGCTAAATATGTACTCTATATGTACCTGTGACACTGTATTAAGTATTCTTTTATGTCCCTAGAAGCTACCTGCAATCCATAACATTCGCCCATGTCCTGCAGCAGAGTCCCCACTCCCTCGGGTAGTGGGGCCCCGTGACCTCAGGACCACTTTCCCAACTTCCGCTCCCATAAGGACTTTGACGGGATCTCGGGAGGCCCTCCCTCTCCGATCCCGTCCGCACACATGTGCCCGACCTCGGGATATGAAGCACCCTCTATCCCCTAGCCGCTCTCACGTTATCCCACCCCCTTCAACTTTATTGTCTAAACCGTTATTTAACCAAACCGCATCTATAACGTAACTGTAGATGTTTATTATGGGTTTTTTTTTTTTTTTTTTTGGCCAGGGCTCTAGTCTAGTTGCCTAAGTCCAGTTCCCAAAAACGGCCCCCCGCTTACTCCTAAACCCGTACTCACCTCCTCCCTAATCTCGCCCCACTTGCTTGAAGCTCATACACCAGTGTTCCCCCCCCTGTTGTTTTTCTCCCCCCATTTTTCCTTTTTTCTCTCTCTCTCCCTCCCCTCCCCGCCCTAATCACCTGTGCTCTCCTTTTGTCCTATCTCGCGTGCATCCTATCCCCCTTTCTCGCTGCCTGAGCTTGCCTCTGTGGAGTGCCGCTTCGTGCCGTCCCCTGTGTGTCCGCTCATTCCTCCCTTCTGCCTGCGCTCCCCTTTAATGTGCCGCTATAACTCGGCGCGTCCGGGGACTTCCACTTGCGTGCGTGGGGCCGTCCCCCTCCCGCCTTCGTGGTCCGCTCCGGCGCGCCTCAGTCTATCTCGGTACATCCGCCACCTTCCAAGATGGCGCTGAGACTCCTCTGGCGTCCTCCTACGACAACATCCGGTTTCCGGGCGGCCGCCATTTTGGTGCCCTCCTGGCGCCCTCGGGAAGATGTGTTGCTCTCTGCTCCGCTCACTCACCCTTCCTGGTTTCTGCGCCTCACGGGATCAACGGGGGGAATCTGAGAAGCGCATTTCACCCGCCATCCTTCCTCCATCCTCTTGCCCGACCGAAAGGTTAGTTTCTTTTCCTTTTCTCTTTGTAGGGATTGTCGGGCCGACTTTGACGGGTGACCGGGGGGGGGGAGGTCTCTGTGGTCAACACCTGGGGGTTCCTAGAGCTCTATGCCGGGTCAGAGGCGAGGTCAAGGGCTGTCAGACCCTGTCCCAGTGGCCTCCCAAACTGGCCTCAACTTAGGCCCTCACCAGGCAAACTGTAACTTAAAACACCGAAATGTTTGCATGAGTCCTTTAGTAACTTTTATAACTTTATGTTTTTCTCCACTTATATTCTCTTGGGTCTTTGGCGTGCTGAAACCAAAAAAAAACCAAAAATCAATGAGCGTCGGACGTCCAATCACAATAAGGGTGAGCGGGGATAAGTCCTGGATAATCTGGCATTTTTGGTGGATCGATTCCCAAACGGCAGGACCCTCTTGTAGCGCAACACTGGCCGTTCGTTGTATAATAGTGTAGCCGGAGGATATGTCTCTCTGGCTGTTCATTTAGACTGGTCGGGAGCGCAGGGCCCTTTGGCAACGGTCCATTGCCAGACCTCTTTATTGCTGTCTGCATCGGGATTCCAGCCAGCCGTGCGTGAAGCCTCACAATCCCCACTTCTTCAGGGCCCCCCCCGGATTCAATATTATTTCTCTATCGCTGTTCTCTCCGCGTCTCCTTCCGCTCTTTTAGCTAAGCTCCTCTCTTTTGTTTTTGAAGTCCGCTGCCTGTTTTTTCTCTGTCGTTTTCCCTGCCCTGATGGTGAGATCCCTTGGCTCCCCGATAATCCGTTCGGGTCCGCCATCTTGTTGAACCTTCAGCTCCCCTTAACCTCCTTACTATCACCGCCGCTTTGTAGAAGCATTTTCAGGTCATTATAGAGCTGCGAAGTCAAAACATCGCCGGACAGGAGTTGGGACTGACTATTGTTCCTTCGTTGTCCCCTTCCAATTCTGTGTCAGTTGTCCGCCATTCTCCTGTTTGAGCACTTTCATTCAGAGAAGCAGAGCCGCGCCAACCAGAAGTAAGCCCGTACTTCAGCTAAGCTTTTTTTTTTCTTGCCGACCCGGCTTCTTAGGGGCCATCCTGGGTGTTTACCTAGCCGTGATCAAGTGTCATCGCCTCGGTTTTGTTTTTGGGGTGTTTATTTCGTAATATACTGTGGACCGCGGGACGGAGCAAGCCACTCAGCTTCCATAAACAACCGATCCTTCGCGCTGCGCCTCCCATTGACGGACATTTTTATTATCCTGGAGCCGCAATGTTCAGAGCTGTTAAACTTTTGGCATCCTTCAACAACATTCCCTTGCACAATACGGTTTATCCTTTCCCACAGCAATGAGGAGAATATCCTTCCTGTACCAACGGTGTACAAGGCTCATGGCCTCTGGCCACTAGGGTTGTGTACCCCAAGCCCACAGACAGAAATGCTACTGCATGCGTCCAGTTCACCATCCTGTACCCCTTAAGAAGTTTTGCCTTACTCGCACTTTTAAGGGTGAAAACGAATTACCAGTGATCCTGACAATAGTGGATGATGGCACTAGTTGCCCGGCAACTCGGTTCCTAAAACAGGATATTTGCCCAATATGATGTTAAAGTGCATTAGAACGTGTCAAACAATTTGGATCGGAATAACTCTAACATCCCTTGGTGGAGTGTTAAGCAATCGCACAGATTCATGTGGTTAGCAGCGTCAGCACAGCATCAAGGCTCATCCAACAAGCGTGCGGCACAATTGGCGATCCTTGCAATGATGAGAAGTTGGACAGTTTTTCAGGAGCCTCCCTCCTATTTTGTTTTTCACAACGTGGTCACAGCATGGGTGACTGATCAAACCACGGACCCTATGGACAATGGTGCGCAACCCCAAACCTGACTACCAAGAACCTGCTCATACAAGTGCCGGGGCTGTAACGAAACTTTCCCTTTAATATTGCAGTCCGGGTCATCATAAACTACTCACCGCACAAAGTGTATGCTCATTAAAATTCGACAAATTCCTTAACTGCGAGCAAAATTTGCAGTATAATTGATCAAGTGCCCCTGCACCGTGTACTACATTGCAAACCTGTTAGGGATGTTAAGAGGCGGATAGCCATTTCATCGGTCCTATCAGAAGGCATTACTTAATGGCAAACACAGGACGACCAGGAGTTTCAAATGCCTACCAGTCGCAACGCACTGTCATGGTGACATGCAGACACTCTTGGCGACATTCCGGTTGTATGCCAATTCTACACAAGTTCAACAAGTACACACCACGGGGTGGCGACAGGAATAAACTTCTCTTGCGAATGAGCCGAGGCTGATTTTTGAGACGTTGAAAACTGTAGCTCCGCATGGACTTTAATGAGGACCTCAAAGTTGGGGATGTTTTTTATGATACTACAAGGTCTTTTTTTATGATACTCTAAACCCCGCTCTTTTCTAAGCAATTTTTGATGATTTTTTTATATATCATATTTTCAGATAAGTTTTCCTCATGGCTCCCTTCAGTCACCCACTTCGCACTCCCTTCATTCAGCGTTCATTTGAGTGATTGCATGTGTAATGTGGGTGTCCGGTGTTTTGACACGTTTGCTTCATCATTCACACTGTCCTCCAGCCTATGCCATAGTGTCCACACTACACCCTTCATCCCCTTTCTCTGGGCACATCCATTACTTAGTTTCCTATCAGGGAACATAAGGGGCCATAAATCTGTCATGTAACCAAGTATTTTATGTAGGTGTATTTATTTCACTCTATGAGGTTTTTTTTGGTAGTGGCCATAACTGGTATGTGGCTGTGTTCGTTGCACCTAATGTTACAGGACCCCGTGGCCCGCGTTGCCTAGGTCAACAGCAGGATACACAGGTTTTATTTTTGCGCATTGGTTGCTACGGACGCGTTAACGGCTACGCATGCTCAGTTTGTCAACGGCTTTAGGGCTGTTCACTTCTGCCTCCCCGAGGCGCATGCTTGAAACGACGATGCTGCGTGTCAATCAAGCGCCGGGGTGTATGCTGATGCTCATCGTGTCCGACCCATACTCTGTTATGCGGTTCTTTGGTCCACACGGGTGAGTTTGATTATTTTTATATATATATATATATCTATATATATATATATCTATATACACACACATCTATTTTATTAATTAATCCTATTCTAAAACGTCTTGAAGGTTAGTGCACTAGGGGGGTTGCTTTTTCCTTTTTTCCATAGTTTTACTTCTGGGATGTATACTCTTTTTTGATGCAGCAGCCCCCCTTATCACCAAGTCGACTGCGTTTTTTGGACTTTTCCCTTTCCCATGAAGGGGAGTGTCGTGACACATTGTGTCTGATTCTTTCTGGACTTTATTCTTTTTTGTATATTTTTGAGTATTTTATTTGTCATAAGATAATGGTTTTAGCGCTGTTTGTTTTCGCTCCTGGTTATATTGTGATGGCCGACACCACATTGCGTCTTTTTTTGTCCCCAATGAAGCAGGGAAACACTGTACTTTCTAAGCACGGGGTTTTTATTTACAGGGATAATATGAATCTGGCCCCACCGTCCCTTTGAGAAACACCCAAATAATAAAATCAAATCCTATTGCCATTAGGAAATTTTTTAAAAACTACATATTTCAGCAGCAACTCTACCAACCACCCAGGTGGATAGCTAGCTCATTCCACCCACAACAGATGTTTATTATTTGGCTTCGCATAAAATCTCTGTATACCGAAAAATCAGGGTTTGGCTTATCTGTAAGTCCAACCAGCGATGTCCCTGCTCAGCACAGCTCTCTCACAGCATGTGTCTCTCAGACTTCTTTCATTCCTTTCACCCCGCCATTGCTGGGGAGCTCCTCTTCTCATCCCTTCTCTGGGAAGCAACTGCCTCAGCAGGTGCCTTGCTGCTTCGCATGCTTTTAAGCACTCCTGATTAATTAACCCAGCAGGTGCTCAGCCAAGCCGAGAGGATTAACTCGATGAAGAGCTGCAAAGAATTCATATAACTGGCCCTATTCACCCCTAGAGGACAGCGATGGCACCCACAATTTGCATCTCATCCACCTCTGTTTAAAAGCTGTGTTTAAACAGCATCATTGGGCTTGAGGATTGGCTTGTGTACATCGAGCTTGAGACAAAAGGTGCACTGATGCTCATTTGCCAGGTCCTTTTCCCAGAATCCCTGCTGCAGTGGAAGTGCTGTATGCTGGGTGACAATGGGAAAGCAGGTTGTGCAGACCTGTCTAAGACCTGCCATGAACATACAGAATATTTGCAGTTGCTATATATTATATATATATATTTGAAAAAGAAAGAAAAAACAATGCGCACCTAGTGGCATTAACATAATCAAATTGTAATGTCAAGGAACTAAAATCTATCAATGCCCACTCACGAAGGTTAGCAATAAAATAGCTGTATGAGATTGGCTTCTCATGTGCCGTCGGCTCGATCCTCTTGTTGTAGCCCAAATGCTGGCGTCGTCACGTGACCCCTCTCGGTAACCGGTGAATCGAAAGCTCACATGCAATGTTCGCTGGGAAGGGACCTCTAGACACGGCAAAGGTCCTCCAGGTCCTCTATGTTAATAGCTGGAGCCGTCTGATACACACCAAGGCCAGGAGTTCCTGGCAGCAGCGCCTCGATGCTCCGTGGGCAAATTGCGGTCTCAAGCTAGTCCGTGTCCCTACGCGTTTTCGTCACGGATAGTCTACTAATAATTGAGAAACAAGTTCTACATTTAAGAGACTCCTTCCTGGTGGTGTATCCGACGCTCCAAGACCTACCTAACCATATAGACCTGGAGGACCTTTGCTGCTAGAGGGTCCCTTCCCAGCCGAACTTGCATGTTGAGCTTCCGCTTTCCTTTCCCCGTTCACCGGTTACACGAGGTGGAGTCACGTACACGCCAGATTTGGAGCTACACCAGATAGGATCGATCCAACGGCACATGATAGCCAATCTCATACACGCCTATTTTAATTGCTTTAAACCTTGTGAGTGGCATTTGGATAGATTTATGTTGCCTTGAAATACATTTGTTTTTTAATTATGTTAATGCACTAGGGGTGCGCCTGTTTTTTCTTTTCTTTTTGTCAGTATTGGTTCAGGGACTGGTTTTTTTTTGGGGTGGAAAAAAAAAAAATGTTTCCCCCGCCGCCCTTTGAAACGGGGCTCAAGACTTGGTGCTATTATCCATTGGAACGACTTTTAATATTGAAGGGTTGTTTGTATTTTTTAATTTTCTTTTTCACTTTTTTAATTTTTGTTTTATTAAAACTGTTAGTATTTTTAACCTACAGAGGTATTTTTAATCTAGTACAAGTAGTATTAGTATTCACATTGGCATATTGGCATTTTAGTCTCTTCATTGTGTATTAGTTTTAAACTAGTCACCCCCCCAAGCACCCTACTGATTAGCTAGCGGTTTCTTTTTTAATTATCTTATATAAAGGCGCTACGTTCATTTTTTTGTTTTGTTTAATATAATGCATATATATATAATATATATATATATAATATAATATATATATCTATATATAACAAACAGAGAAAAACAACATCGCTAACACATTTAATCTTATGACAAAATAAATACCTCAATAAATATAACAAAAACATGAATAAACGAGTCCAAACACATATCTATATTTATATATAAGAATAATATATACTGAGTTAACGTTATGGTGAGTAAAAAGGACAAAAACCCTCCACAGCAAGCAAATATGCAAATGTAAATACAACTGGTGTGCTCATCTGCATGTCTTTATGGGTCTCTTCTTCTCTCACCATAACTTACTCATGTATGGTAAACCCCATCCTTAGTAGCTTCTCCTGCATACCCAGTTTACAACCACCCCACACTGATGAGACCCATCAAGTCAAACAGCTGTCTGTGGGTGGGTTTTTTGCGAAATCAAGAGGATGGAAGGTTTCCATTGGAGCCCGCCGGGACCACCCTGCACAATGAAGAAGCTGAAAAGACGAAGAAGGGAGCACCGGCACCCCCTTAGACAGGTCCCCACGAGCATGAGAACGGACGTAGGAGGCCCAGCCGGCAACGCATCTCCAGCGGCTCAGCGACTTTGCCACCCCAGCTGCCTCACCCCCACTGCCGCACCAGCAGCGCGGCCCCAGCTCCAACCCTGGTAGCTGGGAGCAGCAGTCAACAGGAGGCTCCCCCGCCTGGAACCCTGGATGATGCTACGGTGGTTATGCAGCTGAGGGTATGCGACTGACACGCCCTCTATTGACGCTGAACCCTTTGCCATGATCTGGTAAGCAAAGCAGGCTTTACTACTCCGGACGAGATCCTGAGCTCCAGGACCTCAGGGTTGCCTGTTTTTCGTCACCTTCGCCACGGCGGGAGCCTGCAGGCGGTACTGGAGTCTTTCAACCCTGAAACAGGAGGTCCCCTCTCATAGTTCCGACGTGAAACTGCCCTATCCAGAGGGACAGAAGAGGATCACTGTGACGGTGAGAAACCCCATATCCCTGGAAAGGATATTGCTACCTTTCTGCGGCTCTCTTGCCCGGGTGAAGGGAGCCGACAGGATCAAGGAAAGTTGGGGTACGGGTGGGAAAGTTGAAGCTGGTTTCGCTTGTGGCCAAATCCATAACATGGCAGATCGTCTGCACCACTCCCTCCCAGTTTTTCACTTGCGGGCACTCCAGGGAGGACTTTTACCCTGACCATCCCCAGACCTGCGGTAATTGTCGGGGGAACCTGGGCATCAGTTGAATAGTGCACCCTGAAAGCCTGCAGAAATGCAAGACACCGACACGAAACCCAGTGATTTTCCCGCCAGAAAAACCTGCGACCTGTGGGAGAGCAACCACTGTTCCGGGACTGCCAGCTGGTGGTCAGGAGGCTACGCATAGGCCGCGGACTAAAGGGCGCACACCAGGCGCGCCCCTGACATCATTCCAGAAGGCCAGCCAAGAAGCCCCCTGCCAACCAACCCTTAAAGGCAAAAAGGGGGTAAGTTCAGAAGAGCAAGGGAAAAAGGAGCCACCCAAGCAGCCGCCCGCTGCAGCTCCTGAGCCCCAGCTGCCCCTTCAGTAGCATCCCCACCCCACCCCTTCCCACCCTCAACCCCTGCTTGCAACACTCCTCCTCGCCGACCCCCACTGTGCTGCAAACCGTCCACCCTCCCCCCGCCCTACCCCAACCTCCCCGACCATCCCACCTCTTGCCCCCTCCCACCCTCCACTGCAGCCCAGCCCCCCCACCCTCCATGAGGCTGCAGCCCCTCCCTCTGTAACACCTCTCCCCCTCCCAGCCCCGAGGCTTGTGCAACCCCCCTGCCCTCGTTCCTCCCTGCTACAGATAAACGCGCCCCCATAGCCCAGACTCGGAATGGAGAACAGTGGAAAAGAGTAGAGGTCGCCCCTGAGACGGATAGGCCCGCACAGGGCTGGAGCAGGAAAGACCAAATGGCAATCGGCGACTACATCCTCATCCCATTTCCAGCGATGGCTGACATGTGAACCATTAACTGCGACCTGGAGGATTGGAAGAGGAAGTCATGCTGATGGAGGCAGCCCATTGTCAGCGAGCAGGCCGGTCCCATTTAGAACATCCACCTACGAGCACACACGTGGTGACCATGGAAGAGCTCAAAGTAGGGGCGAGAGGCAGCAGAGACCCTCTTCCTCTCCTCATGACAACCTTGGGCAACCATGGATCTGCTAGCCAGCTGCTGGGCAGGAGGACAACAAAGACACCCACAGCAATGACGAGAGATGTAACCTAGTCTCATACACTCATGTCAGTCCAACCCTTTTATCCCCAACTAATGGCTCTCTTTAAACATTTATCCCAATCCATTAACCGTAAGGATCATAGGGATGCGATGAGACGTGCCAGGGTACTAACATTCCTTCTTTACAGAAATGTGATGTGTATACTACAGGAATGTGCCTTACCTTTTCTCTCGCTCCTAAAACAGGCAACCTGAGGCGTCAGTGGTTCCACGCCCCTCCTACTGGTCTCTGGGGGGAAACGGTGCAGGACGCGGTGTAGCCATTTTGATCGCGGGGGGGGATGTTTCACATGTTGATTCTGTTCCATAACTCGTCTGGCGGCAGACTACTAGGTCGTAGACGTTTCGTGGGCAGCGGGAGACCCGATTAGGCATCACATGTGTACGCAGCCCTTTCCTAGCCCCCCCGCCGAGTAATGATTCGGCGTCTTGGAACTTTTTCCATCACCATTCGCCCTTCGGCTTCGCACCTTCCAGCAGTGGTGATGGTGGGATTTCAATGGCGACATTGAGGTTGGGGTGGCGCAGTGCCCCCCCAGCAATCAGGCAACAGATAGATGTGACGTCCAGGCTACTCATGGCTATTATTAGGCTGGGCCATCCCTGAAGGACGCCATGTGGGATCTCATGTGGAGCAGTGCCGGCAAGAAAACTACTCTTGGTGCCCACGACAATGGTTGCCTTGGTGCTCAGATTGACTCTTTGGTACACCAAGCAGGTACATAGCTCACAGACAGCACTCCATGGTCGCAGTACATGTCTCGTACCACAGAGCCATTCATCTCAGACTGGTCCGCCTTGAGGTAGTTTCCCCCCCAGGGCCGGATCCTGAAGCTGTACTGCGCGCACTGCTGGAAAGGGAGGAGATCATGGAGGAGCTAAACAGCATACACAAGCAGGGAAAGAATACTAGAAGATCCTGTTTCCCCGGCACTGCAGAAGTGGGTCGAGATCAACCGAAAGAATCACAATGATCCCGCTCGCTTCCATAGATCAAGGCAAACGGGCAAGCCCTCCTGTGCTGAGAGGAGAGGGGAGCTAATCGAGAGGCCCTTAGCACCCGCCAGCAGAAGCATTCAGTCCCTGCATGACTCAAACGCGTGCGGCTGAACGTGGATACGACCTGGAGAAACCAGAGAGCCTGGCAAAAGCACTTTATGTGAATCCAGACGAATCATCTTCCGTTCCAAGGTGTGATGACCTTGATAGAGGGGGTAGAAATGCAATCCTTCTTCTTCAGCAAAACTCTCGCCCGTGCCCACAATATGCCCCTGAAGGACTGGCTAGGACAAAATGGCAATCGTGCAAGTCAGCGGAAGGAGGAAGTTCATGGGTCGTGAAGAGAATTTCTATTAAGACCTCTACTCCCCAAAAGCATCGACCGAACAGGCTGACAAATTCCGGTCAGGGATACAAACACCACTCGCCCGCTACAAACGGAAAAGCAGCCATGGTAACGCCCCCCCCTGACCTGTGGAGTGAGCCCCCTAGTCGCAGAAACCAAATCCTTTAAAGAGACGGGTAGGAACGACACGGGCGAGATTTGTATCCCAGCTGAGTATACACGAAGCTTGTGGGACCTGTATCGTCCCCGTGCACTGCTTTGAGCTTAACAGGAAACTGGACAGAATCAACAGCAATCTGTTCCTTCCATTTGTGGATGCCTTCCCGATCTCGCTCTCCGCTATTTGAAGGTACATAATGCCGTAAAAAGAGTGAACAATGGATGCTCTTGTACAAACGGAAGGGGTAGGGTTGCGACCACTAAGACCTGCGTCCCATCCTCGCCCATCCTGAACGCGGACTAACAAGATCCATCGCAAAAGTCCGCTAACGTCGTAAATCAGACTACACAGAATGCGGCAACATCCACAGCATCTCATAACCACCCCCCCAGACCAGAACCATCCGCGGCTCGACCCGCAGCCACGACATCGGCAGACAGCCTCGCCCTAAGATCCACAGATAGATCGCCAGATACCACTACATCAACAAGACCGCCGCTGTACCCAACGCGGCCCCAATCACACACCAAAAATCCCCACCATACACATTGGATGCAGGGAATCGAGCCCGTGTGAGTCGGGGAGGGAGTAGGCCGCGATCCTCCGAGCCGTGTCTCCCCTGGAATTCAGCACAGCATACTCAGCTCTGCTTTAGAGACGTCGCCCATCATTCTGGCAGGGTTCGCGAGTAGGGATGGGGGAGATGTTCTGTTCTATTAGCGTTAATCTGATGTACCCTTGACATTTGCAGTTGTGGCGATCGTGAAACGGATGGAAGCTACCCCTCCCCTGTCCTCCTCAGGGGTTAGGCGGGCTGCCCTCGTTCATCATCACTCTCCTTTATTGTCTGTTGGATAGAGCTCTTTTCGCTTCGGTCATCAGACGAGACGCAGAGATCAGAGGGATCGTCGTGCCAGGACCCCAGAGACGCGAAGTGAAGTGCTCGCTCACATGGATGAGTCACCATCTTCTGCGCATGATATCCGATTGGTGAAGACGCTGGTCCAGACGTGCGAGGATTTCGGGGAAGCTTCAGGGCAAAAAGTCAACCGCGGAATTAGAGACCAAGCAATTTGGGCTTTTGAACCTGACTGCCGACCCCTCACCCCCTTCCCCATCAGAGCAGGCTCATTCAAATCCTTGTATCTGGTTTGGTTTGTGGGGACGCGGCCGCTGCCCTGAAGAGCTGGAACGAGAGGCCTGAAAAGGGTGAAGCAGAAGATCGGATTGTGGCGCCTCAGACCCCTCCACCATTGATGGGAAAAGCTGTGTACTGCTGAACGAGATCCTCCCTGTCCTGCAGTACGTTGCCCAGGCATACCCGCCTTCGACCAGAAACCCTGCCGAGAATCTCCATGGCAGTGTTCCCTTTGTCTGGGGGGCCAAGTTTGAAAGGGAAGAGCGCAGGTGATGTACAAGAGCCGCACAGGGGGTTAGAGAATCCCCGACATCCACTATTGCTGCGCGCCTTCTTTGTAAGCAACTGCGTGCGGATCAACCCTGAGAGACTGCGACAAGACTCCTCTGGCTACTCCCATGTCCCGCCCGCTCCTCTCCTGCCGCTCTGGAAGCACTGGGGTGGGACAAGTGGGATAGCTCCATCCCTACAACTGGCGCAGCGCCTGGTTCTACAAGGAGTGAAGAAGGTTTGTGAGGCAAGCAACATCTGGAGGAGTAAAACCAGATCTGTGGAAAGCCCAAGGGTCATCTACAAAATGATCGCATGCTAAAGACATCAGGAATCGGTCCAGTCTCCAACCAACACCTTTGAGACGGTGTGGAGGAATGGGCAATCGAAAAGACTAATGAAACAAACACAAAGACTGCCTTGGCAGGCCATACACGGGGGACTCCCTGTGAATGCGGACAGTACCAGAGTCTAAACTCAGCCTCGTGAGGCCACTGCCCCATGTGCAACCCAGTGGAAAGCATCATACACCTTCTTCTTGGAACTGCCCCTTTGCGCAGGCCTGCTGCCGCGCTGGACACTGACTTAAAGGACTGTTACCGAGAAGTGCGTCACGTACTACTCGGTGTTCCACGGACTTTTCCACAGGAACACAACCAGAGGACGCAATCGAACCGGTTGGCGTCTAATGTGCAGTTTCAAGGACGTTTTACTATTCGCCAGGGAACGTTTGATCAAGGGGAAGAAGATGATGTCGTACAGACTGTCGCTCCAACATGCCGCTAAGGAACTATTCCATCTTTGATGACGGCCCTGAGGAGGAGGACTAAACACCCCCTCCCCACCCCCCCTACCTTCCCTCCCCCCGCCCCAAAAGTTTTTCTGTGCAATAAAGTTAGGATAAGTGTGTATAGCATGTCATGTCTGTGGTGCGTGCATACGTAATAAATCACTGCACCGCCGTGTTCGTCACAGTTTTTTTTACTTTTGGGAAACCATTATAAAATGATGTGAGTTGTGTGGATATGCACTGCCCGTTGTTAATGTCGCGGTTTTTTTTTTTTCGTTGGAAAATGATTTATGTAACTGTTATAATCTTTTGTAAAGATTCGCTGCATAATAAAGATTTTTCAAAAAAAAAAAAGCTGTCTGTGGGTGGGTTTTTCTGGTATGCACCTTAACCCTGGCTGTGCTCAAAGCTGTGCCCATGCACCAAGCTTAAGCCTATAGGGAACCATGTTAAAATTTTTTTTTGAAGCAAAAGTGGCACTGTGTGCCATTTGCATGTCATTCCCCAGAATCCCTTGCTGCAGTGGAAGTGCCTGTGTGCTGGGTGATAAATGGTGAAAGGAGGGGTTGCTAGACCTGCCTAAGACATGCAGATGAGGCATACATTTGTATTTACATTGGCATATATATATAATATATATATATATATATATATAATATATATATATATACACACAACAACACATATACACACACACACACACACACACACCAGTTGGTCGGAATATTGGACACTGATACAAGTTTGTTATTTCGCTGTGTACCAAATAAATTCACCGTTACAGTTAAAATAATGAATATGGGCTTAAAGTGCAGTCTATCAGCTTAATCTGAGGGTATTCACATACAAATGGAGAAAGGGTTTAGGAATTAACATCTCTTTAATATGTAGCCCCCTCTTTATCAAGGACCAAAAGTTAATTGGACAATTGACTCAAACGCTGTTTTCATGGACATGTGTGGGCTTTCCTCGTTTATTTTCACATCATCAATTAAGCAGGTAAAGGTCGGAGTTATTCCAGGTGTGGCTTCGCATTGGAAGCTTTTTTCTGAGAACCCACCACATGCTGTCAAAGGAGCTCTTAATCAAGTGAAACGGCATCATTAGGCTGCAAAAAATAGAAAACCCTCAGAGATAGAGGAACATTAGGAGTGCCAAAACAAGTTTTGGTACATTCTGAGAAAAAAGAACGCACTGGTGAGCTCTGCAACACAAAAAGGCTGGACGTCCACGAGGCAACAGTGATGGATGATCTTAGGATCCTTCCATGGTAAAGAAAACCCCTTCACAACATCCACAACACACATATATATATCTATATATATATAATCAAAAATAAATAGAGGATAAACCGTCTGGTGGCTACAAATGCTTTTATTTGTTCGAGATACACTGATCTCTTCTTCCGGTGATGTACTACAATGAATGAAGCAAGCAAAAGCTAACTATAAACAGTGTCTATTGGATGTTATGTTGCCCACAGAACGGTAATCATCTATTTATTTTGATTAATTGAAGCTCGGCTAACACGGTAACTGATACCTCTACAATGTGTGTGTGTGTGTGAGGCTTGTTGTCTCGTCCCACCGCCCCCCCCGGATGTGTACTCTATCCCCACATGGCTGTGTCTCTGTCCACCGCCACGGCTGGTATCTGACCCACCCCCCACGCGATGGTCTGTGTTGTCCTGTCGTCCCCAAAAAGTATGGAAGAAAAAAAGACAAGAAACAGGGGGCGGTGAGAGGGGGATAAAAAGGGGGAGGACAGCATAAGAAGAGGGGAGAGAATAGGGAAAAAAAAAGGATAGGATAAAGGGGGAGTTGCGGGGAGGGTGCTGCGGATACAGTAAAAAGGCAACGGAAAAGTCACCCGTGCAGTCAACGATATGTTTCCAGCCTAGCATTTAGTGTATACAAGGGGTACGTCATGGTGGACGGGAAATTTATTTACACGGCTACAGTCCCTCTGGAAAGACAGAGGTCCTTCTCTCGCCCGAAAACACACAACCACCAGGGTCGCAGTGTCACGACAAACAATGTCCCCACCTTCTCCCTCCTCCGCTATTCTCGGCACCGCTGTGGACGCCCCGTCCGACGCCGGCATCTGCAATTGACAATAAGTAAGCTGGAAGGGGTTTCGCTTGATTTAGCGTCACGAATGGAGTAGTACATCTCCACCATCTTTTTGTCTAAACGTAGATGTCACAAACACTCAAAATGGGACCAATAATTATCCCCAAACCTTTATATCATCAAGTCGCGTGCATACCATTTACTTTTGTATTACCTCCACTCCCCCCGCTTTTCCCCCCCCCCGCCGTTCCCGCGTACTCGTGCGTCCCATTCTCTTCCCCCCCTCCGACCCACGCCAGGCTGTGTCTCTGCCCCCCACCCCGGCTGTGTCTATGTCCGTCCGTCCCCCCCCCGCTGCTGTGTCTCTGTCCCATTTTTCCCCCCGGGCTGTGTCTCATGTCCCCTCCACGCCCCCCCCCGGCTGTTTGTCTCGGTCCCACCCACCCCCCCGCATAAAGCGTTGTAAAACTATTACAATCTTTCGCCACTTTAGCGGTCCTGCCCAGAGATTATCTTGGAAGGGCAAGAAATCACAGTGGCGCGATCTCGCACATAAATCTCTTGTAAAAGGTTTGTGTTCTAGCTGACTCTTTTCCCCCCAGCCCCTTTCTCTCCCTTCTCCCAACCACACTCCGTTTCGTAACCTTCCCATCCTTGCTTCTCAACCCTATTCGTAATCCGTCTTTTTTTCTTTAGTCAGTTGCCTACTGTCCCACCCCGACTTTACCGTCTTTTCCCTCCCTCCTAGGTCCCCTGCGTACCTTCGCACGACATAAAGTCTGTCCTTATTTACCCCACTTAACGTACGTGATAGATATTACACCTTCCAGCCAAAGCATTTTGAGGATGCAGACGAATTGTCACTAGCAGCTGCCCACCCCTTCCGCCTCTCCTTCAATGGCAGTTTGTGGGACTATATCGCTCCCCCCTGCTGTGTCAGAATTTCGCATTCGCCGTTCCCATATTGTTTAAAGCTAGGCCTTCCCTAAGTAGCACATAGGCCTTTTTCGCCTTATTTGTCAACGATTTGTCCTTATTTCCCCATAAATCGGACATGCTAATTATTGTTATCCTATAATAAAGCTAACAACTCATTGTCAGGGTAGCTCCACTCTCGCCCACTGTGTTCAGGTTATGGCGAATCATTGATCCTTTTAAATCTCCTATCCTAATGCTTTTTTTTTTCCTTCCCTCCTCCCTCCTTTCCCCTCCATCCCTCCGCAGCCATCTTTCCCCCCCCTCTTCCCCACCCTCCGCCATTCTCTTCCTCCCTTATCGTTCTCCTCTCCCCTCCCTTTCCCTCTTCCCGTTTCCCCAATCCTTCCCTTTCTTGACCTCTCTTTTCCCCAAACGAATGTCTTGTCTCTGTCTTGTCCACTCACAATTTCCGCCGATTGTTGTTATATGGTCCCCATGGTCTGTGTCTCTTTTACAGCTCCATTCTTTTCTTTCGGTCTATGTCTATGTCACCCGCAAGTAACACATTCCCTTTCATTGACTGTTATATGCGTGACCTTACATCTAACCCGCCTTACTCCCGCTACTTTGACTTGTCCATATTCCTGCTGCCCACAGGCCGTGGTATAGGTTTGGATCGAGCTGCTCCCAGCCTGTTTCTGATCATTCTGGTGGATCGGATAGTTTTATCTACCTGTTTACGTAACATCGACCTCCTTTAGGCAAGTGGGAGCCTGTGACCCCTCCCGAGCCCAGCTGGACCAGTCTCTTACGCAGGGAACGGGGTTAATGGTCCACCCACGCACGATCTGCAGCACTTTTCTGTCGGCAGGGCGCAGGGCTTAACTGATGAGCTGATCTCTGTTTTCACTGTTAGTCGCTCATTTATTTGTACGGAGGAAGGCAAGATTTCAATTACACATGTATAGTATTCCAGCTTATATACACAACCCTGTATCACCACCCATGTCTCTGCCATTAAATGTGGGTCCTTTCTGTATAATCATAGCTCCTGGCCTACTCACGGTTCTGCCTCTATACCAGACTACATCTATAGGGTCTCTTCAAGCTCGGAGATCCCCTAGTAAGAGAAGACCTCTGATATATCCGCTTACTCCAGAAGGCCTTTCTTTCCCAGAGGGAGCAGACCCCCCTCTCCCGACCTGAGAGGAGTATGAAGAGGGACTGGTGCCCGCCACCTCTCGACATTGATGACCCTGTTTGTGTGACCATGACCTTACCCTGTCCACCCCGTACGAACCCCATTATTGACCCCTGTGCGCCCCTCCACCAAGACATTGCTGTGACCTCCCCCTTCTACTATAACCATGTCACTTCTCCGACATTATGACCCGTGACGATGACACAACTCCCACATTGGAACATTTGACACTGCGCCTTCTCCATTCTGGTGACCTCGTGACCCTGTCACTTCGTGTATTCTCGACATGTGAGGACCCTCCACCTCTTACATTTGGGACTGCCACCTAGTACCATGGCAGACACTGCCCACCTCTGACATTTGGGACCCTGCCCCCTATGAACTCCTGTGACCCTGCCCTCCTATGATGATTGGGAACATCCTGCCGCTCCTGATCATTGGACATTGCCGCTTTGACATCTGGGACAGTGAGCCTTGACATATTGGGCACTCTTGCCACGCCTATCCGACACTTGTGACCTTGCCGGCCTCTGACATTGAGGACCCCTTGCCATACCTCTGACATGGTGGGACCTTGCCCCCTCGGTATCATTGCCTCGACCTTGAACCTCTGACATTGGGACCCCTGCACACACCCTCTGACAGTGGGACCCTGCCTCTCTGACATTGGACTGCCCGAACTCTGACATTGTGACCTTGCCACCTCCTCTGACCATCTGGTGTGTGACCCTGACAATCTATGACCTTGGGACCTTCGCCATCCCTACTGACATTGGGACACGCCCTCTGCAAATTGGGACATTGCCTGACTATGACATTGTGGACCCTGCCACCTCGACATTGTGAAACTTGCACGCTATCTGAGAATTGGGAACGTCGCCGCCTACTGACATTGTGACCTTTGACGCCTCCTGACATTGGGACCTTGCCTTTTCCTTACATTGGACCTGCCGCCTCCGACATCTTGTCGACCCTTGTACGCCCTCCCGAATTGGGACCCTGAATCCTTTGACAATTGTGACATGCCGCCTCTGACATTGTGACCCTGTCCGCCTTGACATTGTGACCCTTTTGCCGCCTCTGACATTGGGGACCCCTGCCTGCCGCCTCTCGAAATTGTGACACCTGCCGACCCTAGACCATTGGGACCCTAGCACACCCTCTGACATTTGGGACCCTGCCCCCTCTGAATTGGACCCTGCCGCCTCTGACCATTTTTTTTTGGGACCATGCCACCTCTGACATGGGACCCTGACGACTCTGAATTGGGACCCGCCGCCACTCTGACATTTGACCCTTGCGCCTATGACAATGGGGACTTCCCGCCTCTGACATGGGACCAGCTGGCCTGTCCACTGACATCCGGTGAGCTCTTGACGACCTAAACATCCGACCTTTGGGACCTTGACGCCCTCTGACCTTGGCGTACCTCGCCGACTCTCGACCATTGTGACCTTGCCTCTCTCGACATTGGACCGTGCCGACTCTGACATGGACCTTGCCGCCTCTGACATTGTGACCCTGCCTCCTATGAACATGTGACCTGACGACTCTGGAACATTGGGACCCTGCCGCTCCTGATCATTGTGACCCTGCCACTCTGACATTTGGTCGAGACCTCTATGACAACCTTATGACAGTTGTGGACCACGGGGTTAAACGATATGTTTTTCGATTCTGCCACCCCTCTGCCTGTACTCGACCCCCCTTCTGTGACAGTATCCCCGCCACTCATGACATTGTGATCACACTGTGTTCCCGCCACCTGATACTCCGACAGTTGGGACCCTGTTTCCCAAAAGTATCCCCGACATCGGGGACCCCCCCTGCCACCTCTGCATTGAGAATGCCCGGCACACACCTCCTCTGACATTGGGCACATTGGGATCTGCAGACTCCTCCCTATGAATGAGAGAACATTGGCCACCTCTGACATCGGGGACGTCCCCCTGCCCCCGGCCTCTGATTGTCACTAGTGATTTTGCCCTGCACACATTGGACAGTTGGGACCCTCCCAACTCTGACATTGGGCGACCCTGCCACCTCTCTGACATTGGGAACCCATGCCGCTCTGACATTGTATCTGACCCTTTGCCCTCTCTGACATTGTGACCATGCGAGCTCGGACAGTTGGGACCTTGCCACCTCTGACATGGGACCCTCGCCACCTCGACATGTGGACCTTGCGCCTCGTTGACATTGGGACCTTGCCGTTCCTGGAGACATTTTGGGTGACCTTGCCACCCTCTGAAATTGTGACTTGCGCCTATCTGACATTGGGACCTTGCGCCTATGACATTGGGACCCTGCCGCCTTGATACATTGGTGCCCTGCCGACTCTGACATTGTCGGGACACTCGCCACCTCGGACCACTATTGGGACACTGCAGCCTCTGACATGGACGACTGGCCGCCTCTGACATCTGCGGACCCTTGCACACTCTGACAGTGGATTCATTGCCGCTTTGAACATGGGGGCCCCCCTTTGCCCGCAGTCTGACATTGGGCACTCCCTTGCTGGGACCTGCCTTTGACATTGGGACGCTCGGCCGCCCTCTGACATTGTGACCTTGCACCTCTGACAATTGTGGACACCCTGCCAACCCCTCTGCCATTGGGACCTCTGGCCACCTCTGACTCATGCTGACTGCCACCTCTGACATTGGGACACCTGCGACCTCTGACATGGGAGGACCTCTGAACTGTCTGACAATTGTGACCTTGCCGCTCCTTCGACATTGGAGAGCTCCTTGCCCGCCTCTGAACATGGCCTGCCAGCCTCCCACCTCTGACATTGGGGACGTTGCCTCTTATGACCACTTGAACCCTGCCTCTGACACTTGACAGCCTCGCCTTGGAAATTGGACCTGCCCTCTGCTGTGCCTTGCCGCCTTATGACCATTGTGACTGCGTACCCTCCGCTGTGCATGCCGCCCTCTGCTTACATTGGGACCTGCCACTCTGACCTTGGACCCTGCGCCACCTATGACATTGGACCCTTCTGCCATCTTGACATTGGGAACCCTGCCTCCACTCTGACACTTGGGAACCCTGCCGTCAGCCTCTGACATTGGGACCTGCCACTCTTGACTTGGGAACACCTTGCCAGCCCCTCCTGCACCATTGGAAGATGTCCGGTGCCACCTCTGACATTGGGACCCTGCGCCTTGACATTGGGGACCTCTGCCTGAACTGGCCCGCCTACCTACTCTGAAATTGGGACCCTGCTATGACATTGTGCCTTCCCCTCTGACATTGGGATCCCTGTCCGCCTCCTCTGACATTGGGGACCCTGCCTCCTTGACATTGGGACCCCTGCCCCTCCTTCCTGACACCCTGGGCGACCATGACCAACCCTGACATTGGGACACGCAGCCTCCTTTGAAATTGGGAACCGCCGCCACCTCTGAACATCTGTTGAACTGCCCACCTCGACATTGGGACCCTCGCCTACTCGACATTGGGACCCTGCCCCACACCCTCTCCCGACAGTTTGTGGACCCCCCTTGTCCACGCTTGACATTGGTGACACCCTTGCCATCATGAAATGGTGATTGCCCTGCCCCCCCTGATATCCTCATGACATTCTTGGACCCTGTCCGAGATCCCTACCTATGACGATGGGGACCTTCTGCCCGTTGCTATCCCTCGCGTCACATCTTCCCTTCTCCTTGGACATATTGCATTTCTTCTTTGACATTCTGGTGACCGCCATGCCCGCCCTTCGACATGGGACTCCTGCCCTCCTCTGCACCATTGGGACTCCCTGCAGCCCTTTCTGAAATTGGGACCCTGCCGATATGCACATTGGCTTTGAACCCTGGCAGCCTCTGACCCACCTTGGGACCCACTGTTATTTAGCTCTTTTTTTCGGACTTTATTGGCGACCCATTTTGCAGCCTCCCCCCCTTTTGAAATGGGACCCTGCAGCCTCCCTGACATTGGGACCATGCATCGCTCTGACATGGGGACTTTTTCTTTTTCCCTCCACACTGCCACCTCTGACATTGGACCCTGGCCTCCCTCTATGCGACACATCGTGAACTCCTGCCACCCTCTGACATGGCCGAGTTTCCATGCTCCCCCATCTGACCATTGGGTTACCCCATATTGCACCACCTCCCCTGAACCATCTGGGACACTGCCCCCTGCGCCACCCGGAATCATTCGCGGCACCGGCAAACCCTATGACATTGGGACCCCTGCCGCCTCTGACATGGGGACACCCATGACCCAGCATTGACATTGGGACCCGACTGCCTCCTGAACCCCATTGGGGACCATGACTCACTCGGAATGGCCGCGTATTCTCATTTTATAAGGCCTTTATGACACCCTGTGACCCCACCCCCTCCGCCAACCTCATTTTTGACATTGGGAATCCCCGCTTCACCACCCCTCTGATTAATTGGACACCTGCCACCACCCTCTGCCAACAGTGGGCATTGGGACCCTTGCCATCCTATGACATTGTTTGTATCACCTTGACCTCCTATGACATTGGGACACTGCCAACATCTGCGACATTGTGCACCTGAACGCCCTCCTTTCCCATCCGACCACTTTTTTTTGACCATGCTAGCCCTATGACCGACTCCCCCCGGAATCTTACTTGGGGGGCCAACCCCTCGCAACCTCTCGACATTGTGCCACCTTGCCCCAAACCTCTGGGACATTGGGACACATGCCGCCTTCTCCCCTTGACATTGGGAACCCTGCGCAAACTCTATTGACATTGGGAACCCTTGCCGCATTCCGACACATTGTTGACCTGCCTACTTGAAATTGGGGCAAACCACTGCCGCTATGACCAATCCGTGGAGCCCCCCCTGACGACCTCTGACCCACATTGGGACATTCGAGCACACCATCTGAATCACCCCCCCTTGGGCCCGCACCTGCCACCCCTCTCCCCCGACATTGGGGACCCTGCCACCCTGACCCATTGGACCCCTGCCCCCTCCTCTGGACAGTGCGCGAAACTTGCCACCATCGGACATTGGGAACCCTCGCCTTCCTTCTGAACATTGTGGACCTGCCTCCGCCTGACCTTGGGACCCCGCCACCTCCTGCACATTGTAACCCCCTTGCCCGCCCTCTGACATTGGACCCTGCATAATCTGACATTGTGACACCCTGCCACTTTCGATTCATTGCCGCGACCCCCCCCCTTGCTAACCTATTGAATTGGTTGACCCTGCCCCCTCCATCGACCATTCTTTTGTGACCCCCTTGCCGCCCCCGTCCTCTCCATCTGCACAATTGGGACCTCCTGACCCACCTCTGAAATTGCGCTGGGACACCATGCCTCCTCCTATGACATTGCGCGCACCATCCCTTTCTCGCCCGCCCACTATGACAATTGCGGGACCACCCTGCCAACATGATTCATTGCCGCTGGACATTTTCCATCCCCCCTTTCTGGCACCCTTTTCCCCCACTCTGAAACTTGGGACCCTGAAACTCCTGGACATAGGGCCAACCCCTGCACCCCCGCCACCTCTGCACATCTTTGACCCTTGCACACACACTGACATCTCCGTGACCTTGCCACCTATGAAATTGGGACCCTGCCACCTCTGAACATTGGGACTCCCTCGCCAACCCTCTCCGAATTGGGACCCCATGCCACCCAACTCATGCGACCTGTTTTGTCGACCCCCTGCCCACCGCCCTCCCCGAGACCATGGGACCCACCGCGCACCTCTTAACATTGGGAACCTGCCACCACCTCCCTGACATTGCTGACATTTGCCACCTCTGACCTTTGTTCGACCCTGCCAACCACATTCCCCCTGCCACTTCGGGACCCCCTGTTTCACACCCCCTCCCATTACATTGGGCAACCCATTCTGCCACCACCCTGGAACCATTGGCGACCATGCCCCTCTGGCCACAATGGGAACCCTGCAAACCTCACTGACCATCTGGGACCCTCCTCGCCCACCCTCCTGACCACTTGGACCCTCGCCACCTCTAACATTGGCCGACCCCCTGCCACCTCTGCCCACATGTACCCCGGACCCTGCCAACCTCTGCCCCATTCGCGTGAACACCCCCCCCCACATGTCGCCACTGACATACTTGTGACCCCCCCTTGCTACCTCTGACTCGTGTGACCCCTCGCCCACCCTTCTAACATTTGGGACCGCCACCTCTGCACCCCTAGGACCCCTCCCCGCCACTCTGGGCAATTGGGGACCCCCGGTCGCACCCCCTATCTGAACAACTGTGACCCACTTGCCGCCCCCTCTGATCGCCACCTTGCCGCCCCGACCTGCCACCTCTGGACACTCTGGCGACCCCACGCATCCCCTCACTGACCACCTTGGGACCCTCCTGCATCCTCCTGACATTGGGACCATGCCCACCTGTTGACTTGGGACCTGGGGGGCCAACCTCTCGACCCCATTGGGCAACCCTGCCCGTCCCTTGACCAATTGGGACCCTGCCCACTCCTGACCTTGGGGACACTGCACCTCTGAATTGGGACCTGCCACCTCTGAAATGGGAACCTGCCGCCTCTGACATTGGTGAACCCTGCGGCCTCTCTCGCAACATTGGGACCCCTCTGACACTCGCGACATGTGCACCCCCTCCCAACGCCTGCACATTGGGACCCTGCCCCGGCCTCTGAACTTGGGATCCACCTGCCCGCCTCCTGACATTGTGACCCCTGCCACCTATGATCATGTGACCAATGCAGCTTCCTATTGACATGGGGAACCTGCCAACATCTGGAATTGGACCCTGACACCTCTGATAGTGAGGGACCTGCCGCCTCGTATGACCACGGTGGGAACCTTGCCGTCTGAACTCTGGGCACCCCCTCTTTTTGCCCATTCCTTGATAATGGGGCCGCCATGCTCCTCGAAATTGGGACCCTGCCTCCTCGGACAATTGGGAACTGCCATCCTCCCTGACCTAATTGGCGGACCCATGATCCCTTTTACCCCTCTGACTATTCCCTAGGGACCCTTGCCCCCCTCCTCATGTATGACACCCTTGGCACACCTTCGCAACACCTTGACTTATTTTTTGTACCTCTGGTCATTCTGGGACCCTGAAATGGCCATTTTTTTCCTCTTACATTGGCATTGTGGATCAGGTGCATCATTTGCCGACATTTTTGTGCCATTTCCTCCGCCCTTTACCCTCCCTGCTACATTTCTTTCTGGGACACCACATCTCTGCCGGCCTCTACTTAATTGGGACCCACGCCACCTCCTGACATTTGGGACAAGGCCACATCCATCCGACTCCAATTTCGGGCCGACCATGTCCATTCCTCTGCACATCCTCTGGTTTCTGGACACACAGGCTTTTATCCTAAGGCACCAATTGTGGGAATTCCATGTTTTCCATCCACTCCCCGACCATTGGGTGTCTCCACCCATCTCCTGACCTTAACTATGGAAATGCTCGACCCTTCGCTTCCTATACCTGCTGACCTCTTATCCTTCCACTTTGGTTTGACTTCAGCTCCAATAGCCTTGACCGTCGACAGACCTCGGGCTGAGCCTTTGCTATCTCTGACATTTTCTCCCCCCGCGACTTACCTGTTTATGTAATCTGACATTCGCGACACCCTGCATCCTCTTGACATTGGGACCTTTGCCGCCTCCTGAAATTCTGTTGACCACTTAGGGCCCTTCTTGACATTGGACATTGCCCATACTCCTCCTTGACATATTTGGCGGCACCCCCCTCGCCCCTCCCCCGGCTCCCTGAACATCGTTTGCTTTTTCCTCCACTTATCTTTTTGACCAATTTCTTTTGGAATGTGAATTGACATTGGGCAATCTTTTACCTCAAGCCACCTGTTTTTCTTTTTTTTCCCTATTCCACTTACTGGACATGGGTCAACTTTTCTCCTGCCCACCTACATGAACCACTGGCGCACCACTTTCTTCCCTACCTGCATTACCTTCCCCTTGTCACTAGACCTTTTTCACCCCCTCTCTCCCACTCACCTGACCATTGGTGCGGACCTCTGTCCTCCGTCTGTACACAGAGCTTGGACCCCTGCCACACCTCTCGACCCCGATTGCGGTTACCACTTGCAAATTTCACCTCCCTGAATGAATTGGCCGACTCCGTTTGTCATTCTCCTTCCCTCGTAAATTCGGCGAAACACTGACACTTTAACTCTGCACAGGCTTTCTCCCCCCGCGCACCTGTGACTCATTCCCTGCACCACATCCTCCCCATTCCTCTGCAACACTCTTTTTACAACTTTGGTTGACCCATTTGTCAGCATCCCGCCTTTCCATTCGAACATCTTTGTTGAAACCCCTCTCCTCTCTTCCTGCCCGCCACATATGGTCCTCATTCGACTGTTTCGCCCTCCCGGAATTGGGCACTCATGCCTTTATCTTTTTTCTACCCTTCACTCTTCCCCAGCCATTATCTTGTGATCATCGCTTTACACATGGGAAACTTCGTGCACCTGCGCCTTTTTCACTTTTTCTTACTCCTCTTTCGACCATCATTTGTC
This sequence comes from Ascaphus truei, assembly GCA_036426205.1. NCBI lineage: Eukaryota > Metazoa > Chordata > Amphibia > Anura > Ascaphidae > Ascaphus > Ascaphus truei. Next base: position 58,872 of record WSYH01002479.1, read on the forward strand.
TCGTGACTTTCTGTTGCGTTTCTCCTCCTTCTCCTACTTTTTTTCCCAACTCAGCTCGACATCTGGGGACCCCCTCCCATGCACCTCCTCTGACAGCTTTTCCTGGTTTTTCCGTGCACCCCTGCCCACATCCCTTCTCGGACAATTGGTTGACTCACCCTTTTGCCCACCTCTGACACCTGTGGGATCCTAATTTGCCTTGCCTCATCAGACATTGGGACCTTGGCCTCTCCTTCTGACATTGGCCCCTGACTACCCAAACCCACCTCTGACATTTGCGGCACAACCGTGACAGCCTCGGAAACTTTCGTGAACTCTGCCTTTTTCCTCTGAATGTGGGACACCCTAAGTCCTCTGACAATTGGGATTATTTTTTTTTCTTTCCCCCGCGCACAAACCTGAACACTTGGGACAACATCTGCCACTCTTCCGACACCCATCGTGGCCCGCCAATTTATCTGCCCACTTCTGACACTCCGCGGACCCCTCGCCAACTCTGACATCTCGGTTACCTTTTTTGCCATTCAGTCTGACTAGCTTTTGTGCCGCACATACTCCTTGCTTAATCCCCTTCCCTGCCAGTCGGGACCGTTTTTTTTGCATATGCCCCCCTCCTGATTTCATTCCCTGGGGATTCTAACACCCTTGCCTACAACTCTGACAATCCTTTGTCGGACCGTAGCGCCAACCCCCCTTTTATTGTACTATTGGCCGACCCCTGCCACACTATTCACTCCTCCGCGACCACCACATTTTGCACCCTTTTCCCACTTTTTACTGCACCCCTTTATTGCGCCCGACACCCCCCTGTGCCCATCATTCCTCTGAATTGTTCGTTTCCTGACGCCCCTCTGCCACCCTCTGACTATTTGGGACCCCATGCCACACTCTGTTACAGCTCTTGGACCTTCTCGCCACACCCTATGACTTACTTGGCGGAACCCCTTGCAACCCTCTGCCCACAGTGCCCTGACCGTCTTCCCTACATCTCTCCTCTTCGACATGGAGACCCCCCCCCTGCCCACCCCCCTCTGACATTCTCTGTCTGACCCTTTGCCGCTCTTTTTGACATTGGGCACACCTGACCGCCCTCTGACACCGCCGGGACACTGCATCGCCGCTGACATTGGGACCTGGCCCAACTATGACATTGTGACCCGGCTCACCTTATCATCTTTGGGCTCGACATTATGCCACCTTCTAACATGGTGACCCTGCACCCCCTCTATCTTATTTTTAGGAATTCCCTTACTCTGTCCCACCCATTCCATGGACATTGGGGACCCTGTCCGCTCCCCCCCCCCCCTGACCAACCCCCTTGCGCTCGCCCATCCCACCCACATCTCCTCTGCACCCCTTTTTTTAGCCTTATCGTTCTATTGTGTTGAACCATTTTCCTTCCCACTGTCCTGTTTCCCCACCTCTGCACTGCTGCCGAACCCCCCTCTGGTTTCCGCGATCACTGACACTTCCGCTGAATACTGCCCGCCTCTTGCCACCATTCGCAGGACCCACACTGACACCTCTGACCATCTTGTGAACATGCCCCCCACATCCCCCTTTCTGCCCCATCCACTCCTTGCCTTGACCCTGCGCCCCCTATCGACCCTTTCTGCGGACCCCAGGCCTTCATTACCTCCCTTCTGACATTGGGACCTTATTTGCAACCTCTGACATTGGGAAGTCTGCCTCGCTGCAATTAGGACCCCTTTTTCCTTGCACCTCTGACATTGGGATTCCTGCCACCTATGACATGGTGACCTCTTTCTTGCCACCTCTACATTGGGGACCTCTGTTTGCCTGCCTCTGACATTAGGACCCTGCCAACTCTCTGAGACATTGCGGACCCTGTGTCGCACCTCCTGACATTGTGACCCGCCCACAACACCTTGACATTGTGAACCTTGCCACCTTAACATTGGACCATGCAAACTCTTGACCATTAGGGACCCTGCCACTCTGACATTGCGGACCGGTGACTCTGGGACTATTGTGAACTCCTGCGCCACTTTTGACATTCGTGACCCTTATTTTGCCTGCACCAAGGCCTGAACTTGGGGACACTATTGACTCCGCCAACTCTGAACATTGAGACCCCTTGCCGCCTTGCCTCGACATTGTTCTTTGACCCTGCACCACGCCTTTGACATGCGGAACCCTATGCCCGCCCTATCCTGACTCGTCGTGTACCCTGCCGCACTTCTGATCCTTGGGACACCTGCACACATTCCCTTCTGATCTATTGTGTGACTTCCTTGCCACCTCGACACTGGGTATCAACTGTCCGCCCTCTGACCAATTTTTGCCCCTGTGACTGAAACCCATCTGTAACTAGTGTGACCCTCGCCACTTCCTAAAATGGCCGACCCCTGCCTCATCTGACATTCGATGACCAGGCATGCCCCCATCCGCAGCCATTGTTTCTTTGCCACATTTGAAGGGACCAACCCCCCTTTCTAAGTGTGAATCGCAATTACTCCCCACGAAATTTTGTCCCGATCCCCTGACCTCCTTTGACCAGCCTGTGACACACTTCCCCCCCCGCTCCCCTCCCCGCCCCTTGCGAGCCCCGACTCTGCGTCGATGCCTTATTTACGGTCCTTCCCTGACGACGCCCCCCCCCCCCTTCCCGTCCCTCACTTCCTCTTTTCCCCTCTCCTCCCCCCTCCTCGCTGACCATGTGGGACACGCACCTTCTGACATTGGGAACCTGCCACTTAATCAAAATTGGCGACCCTGCCAGCCTCTGGACATTAGGACACTGCCACCTCCTGACACATGGGACCATGTCTCTATCGACATGTGACCTCATGACTCCTTATGACATTGATGACCTCTGCAGCGACACTCGACAATTTGGGACGCTCTGCACCTCTGACATGGCTGACCCCTGCACCTCTGACATTGGGACTTCGCACCTCCCTCCTGACATTCGCGACACCTCCTGCCACTCTGACATGCGCCGACATCCCTGCCAACCTCTTACATCTGGGACCCTGACACCACCTCTGAACATTACGCGAAATACTGCTGACTCACCCCTCATGACTATTCCTCTGCCGGACACCCCATGTAGCCTTGACATTTATGTGACCCTGACAACTCGACATTGTGGCGACCCTGTCCGCTCGTGAAAATCGCGCGTGACCTCCCCTTGCCACCTATGACCATTGGGACCCTGCCCCTCCTCTGAATTGGACCTGCCTCCTTCGACATTGTTGACCCTGCCGCCTCTGAAGTGGGACCCCCTGCCAACGACTGATGGACCAGGTTGACCACTTGCCCACCCCCCCCTCTGACAGCATTCGAGGATCCGCCATCACTACTGAAATTGTGATATCCCTTTGCCTCGCACCTTGACATTGGGCACCCGCCCCCCCTCTCCTTGAAATTGTTGACACACTCGCGCCTCTCGAACATTGGGCGACCCATCCGCCGCTCCCGCGTTGCCCACAATCTGGGACCGTTGCCACTCTGGACATTGTGCGACTCTGCCCGCTCTCCTCTGAAATGGGCCCTTGCCGAAATTTAGCTGGCCCAACAGGTACCTGACATTGGGACACCATGCCACCTCGACCATTGGTGACCATGCCGACCTCTGACATTGGGACCCTGCCGCCTCTGACATTAGGACCTCCTGCCCACCTATCGACATTGGGTTCCTGCACCTTCTGACTATTTTTAGACATGGGTAACTTCCCTGCACCCACTGATGTGTCCTCTGTGAAAATTGTAGAAACCTGCACCTCTGACATTGGGAACCTGTCGCTTGACATGCCTTGTGACACCCCTGCCCCCCCCCACCGTTATGCTCTTCATTCCGCGCGCATCGCAACAGTAAGCAGACTTTTTATCTAGTCTTGTTTACCCGATTTGCGGGATCACAACATTGCCCATCCTTGACACTTGTCGACCCCCCCTGCCTGTTTTCTCTTTTCTGCATTTGTGGGACCCCCCTGCACCTCTTCCCCTCCCTGCTCAGCTTGGGTTACCACGCGCATACACCCCCGTTATTGCATTTTCATGCGGATTCCTTCTTTTGCACATCTTGAAATTGATGACAATGCTATCCTCCCATTTGAACACGTGCCAGGCACCCTGCCTCCTCCCTTGAACCGCGGCGCCACCCCCTGTGCCTACTGACATTTAGCTGTGCACTTCTCACACTGATTTGCTCTAGATTCATTTCTGGGCCGTTACACTCCCTGCCACTTCTGTCATACATGTGGGACACCTGCACATTATGATAATTGGGTACCCCCGCCCCTTCGCCCTTGACCAGGTTGCTTTTGTGCAACCCTGCCTCCACGACATTTTGAGTGACATGCCGCCTGCTGACAGGATTGTGGACCCTCTGCCCACCCCTGCAACTGGCCACATTGGGACTTTCCTGCCGCCCTCTGACACTTGGGACACTGCTTCCCTGCTATCCTGTGACATTGGTGGGACGCCTGCCGCTCCTGACATTGCGTGATCCTGGACAACTCGACCCTGTGACCCTAGCCTGGCTCAGTCACAGCATAGTTATGTGACCACTGTGGGAGACCCTGCCACCTCTGACATTTAGACCTTAGCCAACGCTTTCGGACATTGGAACCGCCTCCTCCTTGCATTGTCCCATGTTGTGACACGACAACCATCATAGACACTTGGGACCCTTGCACGCCTCTGCAAGATGGAGACCCGACGAGCCAGCCTATGCTGATAAGCATTGTTGATCCACTGCACCCCTCTGATTGGGACCTTGCCAACCAGTAATGTGACAACTGTTTAGGACCTTGCACACTCTTGACAGGGGGATCCATGCACACCTCTGACATGAAGTGAACGCCTGCCACTTGTGACATTGTGACCCTGCCACCTTGGACAATTGGGACCGGCCACCTCTGGACATTGGGAACCTGCCCACGCTTCTGGAACATTGGGATTCCTGGCCGTACCTGACATTGTGACCCTTGCCACCTCGATCATATATATATATATATATATATATATATATATATATATAAACAAAAAACAAACTAAAGCACAAGCTCCATAGCACGTAACTGAGTAAATAATAAGGTACATTTATTTAAAAAAATCAGCAACCCATAAGAATGTGCACTCACAAGATTTTAAACAGAACCATTCGTGGGAGAGAAATCTCTATTGTGGTCAACTCCTGACGAAGTCGCCGCAGTGTGACGAAACGCGTAGAGCTGTGACGTCATAGCGTTTGTGTTGGTGTATTTGGAGTCCCTGGCTTCCCTGCGCTCCGGCTGGCGGTAATTTCAAGTGTTAGCAACCATTGTATGAGGGAGCAAAGGACATGCAGGCATTGGATGCCTTTATATCTTGCTGACCATTCGGGATAGGAGTTCATGGTGAACCTGGGCTGTTTACATCCACTCTGCAAACCTGGGACTCACCCTACCACCGCAGATGACCACAATAGAGATTTCTCTCCCACGAATGGTTCTGTTTAAAATCCTGTAAGTGCACATTCTTATGGGTTGCTGATTTTTTAAATAAATGTACCTTATTTTTTACTCAGTTACGTGCTATGGAGCTTGCGCTTTTGTTTATTTTTTGTTCATAGATTCCAAAAGTGGTTGGCTATACCACTCCCCTTAAAGCTGCAAAGACGCTCCCTGGATCTTCTATTGGGACTATATTTCTCTCTGGATTTTTTGTTTGAGTGGAACATTCAATTTGGATTTTCCTTTTTTTTCCCACTATCACGTTATGGTTTGTAGATATTATTAGGTTAAATTGTGGTAATTTTAATTTATTTTAATATTTTAAATATGTTGTTATAATTTATCATTTATTACGGTTATTTCACATCCTCTTTAGCGCTACTTAATTTTTGTGTTGTCTTTGATATATATATATATAGCAACTGTAAATATTACTGCATGTTCATTTGCATGTCTTAGACAGGTCTTAGACAGGTCTGCAACCCTGTCTTTCCCTATTATCACCCAGCATACAGCGCTTCCACTGCAGCAAGGGATTCTGGGAAATGACATGCAAATGAGCACTCAGTCTCAAGCTCGTATTACATATATAATATATATAAACATACATAGATATAACATACATAGATATAAAAAATGTGAAAGACAGCGCCTTTATCAGACAACACACAAATTGCTGCAACCCTGATAGAACAGAGCAAGATGACACACCCAGCACGGATGCCTAATAACAATACCAGTGTAAAAATACTAGTTGTTAGGAACAAGTAATTGGTAAAATACCTCATGTATTAAATAAAAAATGTGCCAAAAAGAATATATAAAAAACAAGAAAAAAGTGTGTGTGAAAAAATGATTAAAAAATAAACAAATATACTAAAACAATTGTGTGATCTCAAAATGAAATGTGATAACATATGAACAAAAAAAATTAATTCATAAAAATGAATTTAAAAATGAAAAAATCAATGAAAAAAGGCGCTTTCAAAAGAACTATTCATCCCACGGGCAGTACAAAGGACTCAGGGCCATCCCTTAAGGTTGGAGGAAAGGAAATTTCACCAGCTACAAAGGAAAGGGTTCTTTACAGTAAGGGCAGTTAAAATGTGGAATTCATTACCCATGGAGACTGTGATGGCAGATACAATAGATTTGTTCAAAAATAGGTTGGACATCTTTTTAGATGGGAAAGGTACTGCTGCGGCCAAGTTTATTCGAGCATTTGCCCGTTCTTGGCCGCAGCAGTAGCCTGGCGCGTGCCCGAGAGTGACGGGCGCGCCGAAGCAGCGGAAGAGCGCCCTCCGATCGGGGCGCTCTCCCTACCGCTGCCGGGTCCGCCGGGTCCCCCGGAACCCCCTGCCGCCGTCCCGCGATCGCGGGACACCAGGGCTCCCTCGGGGAGCCCTGGACGCGAGTGCAGGGGCGCAGGCTCCCGAAGACGCGTGACAGCGCGTCTGACGCGTGGCACGCCGAGGGGCGGCCACTAGCAAGCCGGGAAATCTCCCGGCTTGCGGTACCGGCCACACTGCAATAAAGTGTGTCGGTAGTGTATACAGGGATATACCAAATAAGTATACATGGGAAGGATGTTGATCCAGGGATTAATCCGACTGCCAATTCTTGGAGTCAGGAAGGAATTCATTTTTCCCCTTAATGAGGTTTTTTGTTTGCCTTCCTCTGGATCAATAAGTAAGTATAGATATAGAATAAAGTATCTGTTGTCTAAATTTAGCATAGGTTGAACTTGATGGACGTACGTCTTTTTTCAACCTCATCTACTATGTAACTATGTAACTATGATAATTAATTAAACACCATAATATAAAACAATACTTAAGTCCATATGCGTCCTTGTGTTTGACAATTAAAGGTCAGGGCAGCTTCTTCTTGGACTCACCAACCTCCCAACGAACCTAATAGAAAAGATAAAGAAAAAGCGCCCGATCCTTGTACAATATCAGATATATAAGGTTTGATAATCCATGGACAGACAAATGCACACTCACACTTTGTCAATAAAATATAGGCATGTTACGGGACCAGCCCATGCACCAGATGAACGTGAGAATTTACAGCTGTCCTCCATTTGAATGCGGTGGAAGTAACTGCAAATAGATGTTGCTGCTGCTGTAGTCACCGAAGAGGGCTTTAACCTTTCAAACCGGAACATCCCCTGATGAAATCCGCTGAGACGGATGAAACGCATAGGGTCACGTGGCTTAGGAACTACGGTGGTCGGGCAGTCCAGACGCCAGAGTGAGGACATCAGTGAAGGATTTTCCTGGTCCCGGAGCTGTGAGAGGCAAATGGTGGCCGCACTACACAGAGGTGTTCCGGTTTGAAAGGTTAAAGCCCCCTTCGGTGACTACAGCAGCAGCAACATCTATTTGCAGTTACTTCCACCGCATTCAAACGGAGGACAGCTGTAAATTCTCACGTTTATCTGGTGCATGGGCTGGTCCCATAACATGCCTATATTTTATTGACAAAGTGCTAGTGTGCATTTGTCTGTCTATGGATTATTAAACCTTATATATCTGATTTTATACAAGGATCGGGCGCTTTTTTAGAATATTTTTTAAACATAGATATAAACACACACACACACACACACACACACACACAAACACAATAAAAAAAAAAACAAACACGCAATCAACACCAAACACACACATCACACACACACCCACACACACACTTCACAGTAGATGACCTGTAGGCGCCAAGAAAAACTGTGTAATTAGTGTTCAAAAACTATATATTAAAGAGGCACTTGAGAATTAGCGGATATATTGACTATACTGACAATTCGGTCGTCAGGCGAAGACAATTGGTTGAAACGCGTAGGGTGAATAGAAGATCGATATTGTCAGTGTGTCAAACCTCAGAAGGAAATTTGCGGATCTGTTGGTTGAACGGCTGAAGAGACCGATGTGCGGACAAGACTTGGAGGCAGAGTACAACATTTGCCGGAGTTCTCGCGAGACGCGATTGACCACGCCCGCATGATGCGGAAGCGGTGAGTGAGGCAGGGGAAGCAGGAGAGAGGCTTCAGTGTACCGTGCGTCTGGAGATGCGGAAGAGCCCAGATTAAAATCTCAAGCACAGACAGTATAGTCAATATATTCGCTAATTCTCAAGTGCCTCTTTAATATATACTTTTTGGACACTAATTACACAGTTGGTTAATATTCCTTTTCCCAGTTTTTCTTTGCGCCTAGGTCATCTACGCCTATCTTTCTATCTCGACTATGGTGGGGTCATGGACCTAAATGGCAGCATTTTGAAATAGGGCAAGGTAGTATTGGTTGCACCTCCTTCATTATATATTGTGTCATTTTTATATTATTGTCATTTTTTATATATATTGTGTTGATAATTCAATTTTGATTGCACTTATTGTTCTATTTTCACTTTTATATATATATATATATTTATATATATATATATATATTTTTTTTTTATGCTAAAAGCATTTTGTCATACAGTAGTACAGAACTGATTGATTTAAAAAAAAAACCACGTAGGATATTGCTTGAACTGCAGCTTTAAGAGTGTGTTTTGTGAATTAGGTGAAACCATGTTTAAATAGCTAACTATTCTTTTTATGTCTTATTTTTATATGTAGCAGAGTATATGAGGTGTCAAAATATAACAAGTTTGCATATGTGCCATTTCTTTCCTAATTGCTAGTCTATATGTTAATCTGTTTCTTATTTAATTTTTATAGGCTTGAAGCATCCAAAGATGATTACAGAATAAGATGTGAAGAGTTGGAGAAGGAAATTTTAGAATTACGACAACAGAACGAAGATTTAACCAGACTTGCAGATGAAGCTCAGTCACTCAAGGATGAAATGGATGTTCTCCGGTAAGTAGTATCTGGTAGTATAAAAAGCATGCAACCTGTTTCAATATTCTGTATTATTCCTGTCATAGCATGAATAAGATTGTATAGCTGCATTGTTATAGCATAATGGTATATAATAAATAAGTTATTTGATACTGAAAATGTTGTTATAATAGAAAGTCACATGTTGTCTTTCATTCCAATAATCACCATAGAACTAAAGGAACAAATGCAACAAATTTATGTCAGCATTCATAGCTATCCTAGATACAGAATAAGTGTTGTTCTTCCGCTCAAAAGTGGGATGGAATTATGAAGTAGAATGCAACTCTCCTTGCAGCTTCCCCTTTAGTTATGGAGTCGCTCCAATATGCCTGCATGCAGTCCTCAAACAGAGGTCTTAGAAAAGAAAAATCAAAGAGGGAGCGCACTGGAGGTAAAATAAATACAGATGCAGCGGCCGTTATCCGAACATTTCACAGAGCTGTTTTCATGAACTCTTCTGTATTTCACGTGGCATTCACTCGTTATTCTTCCATGAACGCTGCCGTTAATGCCGCCAATCACACTTGTAATCTTCTACAGTTAGAGGATTTGTGTATGACTAAGGAGCCTCAGAAAGGACTTCTTTCCCATGAACAGTATAAAGTTGTAATGTTAATCTTCAAATTACTTAGATTTTAAGACAACACCACCCGATAAAAACACTAGTAAATACGCGTCTTAACGCGGGAAGGTTTGAAGAAATCATGTGGCACGACCTGGGTATGTCCAGGAATACAAATCGTGAAATGTTCGGATAACGGCCGCTGCATCTGTATATCGTAATGTAAATAAAAGTAAGTAAACATGACTTGAATATAAAATTGAATCAAGCCATACACAGACAAGTTGAGTGATGGCTGGCGTCACTATCCATAGATGTTCTGCAGTTAGGGGAGCTTGAACTCTGGTCCCCTTGGAAAGGAAAAGGATGCTGCACGGAGTAGGCCGGCAGACAAAGTTTTCATGAGTGCGTAGTCACAGAGTAGCGTAATGTTCTTGATCAAGTGGAATCCTAGATACAGACCGTGCCATATTTTCTACCCAAGCACAAGCTTGCATGGATCCCTTATCAAAATGCACACTCCCTTGCAGCCATCTTCCTTTAAACAAACACACACTGCCTTCACCAAGAACGCTTCATTTTATCCCTACAATGACACAAATATTCCTTCCAAACAAATGCACACAGAGTTTCATCAATATACAGAAAGAACCACATGCACAGATATACAATTGATATCTAGAACTTGGTCTTCCTGAGTTAAAGTTAATGTTTGGGCCCTTTCAGCACGTAGATCAATGAATTGTAGCTTGAACTAGCAAAGAAAACCGGTGCACTATAGGAATTTGGTGGCTTGTGTTGCTTACATCTACGGCAGCATAGTATTTTATAAGAAAAATTAAAGCAGTAAGGGAAAGTTGGAGCACAACTAGGCACAGAAAAAGGAGAAAAAAAAAAAACTGCGAGAGTGTGTGTCCCATAAAAATATTTAATGGATCAAGACATAAAAATACAGCGAGCCCACGGGCCCCCACCAATGCGTTTCGAGCGGATCGCTCTTTATCAAGGTGTATACTGATCCCCTCTTACCTAGTCTCTGATATACACACAGTTTCCCGCCATCCGACTCCATCCGCTCGGCACCAGACCGCGTCACAAGTGGCGCGTCATGCGCGTTGCGAAATGGTAACGTCAGCACGCACATGCGTGCACACAGAATGAACAAACTTTATTGACAATAGACAAATATAACAACATACTTTAAACATTCATAAAATCAAAATAGAAATAGACCTAGCTACAAGATGCCTTTATAACATATTTAAACCATTTAAAAAGAAGGGGAAGAAAACGATATCCTTCCACAACCTATTAACCTAACCAAATACAGAAATGAATTAAAAGAATGAAGACTAATAAAAGCTAAAAACAGTAAATTATACATATACAGTATATATGCATATCCTAATTTACACCTGGAAAAAACATCATATACAGTAGTGAACCATGGAGCACATTCTCCTGATATGCATAAGCCAATATTGTATGAGTATTAATATCAATTGAATATTGAATAAATGTAAGTATGTAAAAACAATTTATTTTAAATGCAAAAAAGGAGAACGTGATCCAATGGTACAGATCAGTTAATCAACAGGAGTTAATCAATCCACAAAATAATGTGACATGATAATGGTATACCAAATATATGAACATAAAAATGAATAATTATTTAGTATGGTTCAAGTATAAACATACAATTGCATAGTTCCTAGATGCAGTTATACCCTTATCTGTTATATCACATGTTAATATACATATTCAAATTATGAACGATTGGGAATCATCTACATTTATGAAAACGTCATCATTACTGAACTTAAGATATAGCGGAAAATATTTTTAACGCAAAAATGGACTAAGATCCCAATCTGAGTTTAAGCCATTGGGTATTCTTGTATTCAGAATCACTAGATGTAACCTCCTTGTATACCATTATTGCACATCACCATGGGATGGCAGCTGTCAGGTCCTATCTAGATCACTCTACACTTTCACTTGTTCAAAGTAGTTTTATTATGGATTGTATACACTTTTTATTAAATCACAATTATTTTTTGTTTGATGGGACTTTTTATCTCCAGACACGTGGAACTGCTATGGGTACCAGCTTCGCTCCATCATACGCCAACCTTTTTTTAGGTTGGTGGGAGTCAGTCCACGTGTTTGGAGATAATAACCCCTATCGACAATTTATCACGTTTTACAGGCGCTATATAGATGATTTAATTTTTATATGGGAAGGAGGGATTGATTCACTTTTATTGTTTATAGATTATCTTAACACTAATGATTTAAATTTAAAATTCACTTACACTTATGATTTTCACCATATTCAATATTTAGATTTATTATTGTTTATCGATATGGATATGAAAATCAGCTCTGATGTATTTAGGAAGCACAATTCACATAACACTTATTTGAGAGCTGACAGCTGTCATCCCCGGTCTTTACTCAAATCCATTCCCAAAGGACAATTTATACGACTTAAGCGTATCTGCTCCAATAATGAGGATTTTTTTAAACAATCTCAGGAACTTTTATTGAGGTTTGTAGAAAGAGGTTATCTACATTCCGATTTACAAAGGTCGCTTGATGAGATAGCTAATGTGAACAGGGATGACCTTTTGAACAAACAAAGGAAGATAAAAGATAACTGGGATGAGATGAATCCAGTTTTTGGAACTCAATACAGTACACAGGCTAACTGTATAAAGAACATTGTTAGGAAACACTGGTCTACCTTGTCTGCAGACCCATTACTTCAAAAAGTCTACTCAGGAGGGCCACGTTTTGTATTCAAGAAAGCTAAGACAATAGCCAATAATGTATCGAGAAGTCTTTTTTTCCTCATCAGGACCACGCCAGGGTCAGAATCTCCCCAAAGGATGCTTTAAATGCTTGAAGTGTGAGTCTTGTGCATATATGGAGTCATGTGGAGAATTTGAATCATCTAATACAGGACAACGATTCCCCATAACATCATTTATTAATTGTGATACCACATTCACGGTCTATCTTTTGGACTGTGGATGTGGTAAACAATATGTAGGACGCACCACTAGAGCCCTGAAAGCCAGAATGAAGGAACACATAAGACTCATCAAATCAGGAGACCTTACCCATCCTGTTGCCCAACACTTTACTAATTGTAGATTGGGAAATATAAAAATCTGAAATACAGGGGTATAGAACATGTTCCTAAACCAATAAGGGGAGGTAACAGAATAGATTCATTAGACAAGAGGGAACTTTATTGGATCTTCACCCTGAATACAAGAATACCCAATGGCTTAAAATCAGGTTGGGATCTTAGTCCATTTTTGCGTTAAAAATATTTTCCGCTATATCTTAAGTTCAGTAATGATGACGTTTTCATAAATGTAGATGATTCCCAATCGTTCATAATTTGAATATGTATATTAACATGTGATATAACAGATAAGGGTATAACTGTATCTAGGAACTATGCAATTGTATGTTTATACTTGAACCATACTAAATAATTATTCATTTGTATGTTCATATATTTGGTATACCATTATCATGTCACATTATTTTGTGGATTGATTAACTCCATATACTGTATACTGTATATGTATAATTTACTGTTTTTAGCTTTTATTAGTCTTCATTCTTTTAATTCATTTCTGTATTTGGTTAGGTTAATAGGTTGTGGAAGGATATCGTTTTCTTCCCCTTCTTTTTAAATGGTTTAAATATGTTATAAAGGCATCTTGTAGCTAGGTCTATTTCTATTTTGATTTTATGAATGTTTAAAGTATGTTGTTATATTTGTCAATTGTCAATAAAGTTTGTTCATTCTGTGTGCACGCATGTGCGTGCTGACGTCACCATTGCGCAACGCGCATGACGCGCCACTTGTGACGCGGTCTGGCGCCGAGCGGATGGAGTCGGATGGCGGGAAACTGTGTGTATATCAGAGACTAGGTAAGAGGGGATCAGTATACACCTTGATAAAGAGCGATCCGCTCGAAACGCGTTGGTGGGGGCCCGTGGGCTCGCTGTATTTTTATGTCTTGATCCATTAAATATTTTTATGGGACACACACTCTCTCGCAGTTTTTTCTCTTTTTTCTGTGCCTAGTTGTGCTCCAACTTTCCCTTACTGCTTTGCTGTTACCCATGGAAAACGGGATGCACACACCAGATGAGGAAGTTCATGGAGACCATCAATATGTGAGTTATTCTACTCTTATACACCTTTTTACTGTTCCACAGCGATACATCTGACTGGACACTAGCTAGTGGGAGTTGTCACTAATCATAGTGGGACTCTATCCAGGCCATCGTTTTATAGTGGAAGTAGGTGTGATCTACATGTGATTTTTGGTCTATTATTTCCGTGATACTCTAAGGATCTATACAGTTAAAGAAGGCATTTATGGACTTGTAATAGTCTTGATCACTGTTTTAGAGCACCATACAGCATTTTTTCTATAAGAAAAATTACACCTCTCTGCATCGATCCTACTAAAGGAAAAGATCATTAAAGAGTGTCACGGGAAACCAGGACAAATACACCAGGGATCAATCCGCCAGACAGAACTACAGAGTTAATTAAAAATTAATTTATTGGAAAATGGTATCCACAACTATCCACCACATAAAACACACACATCCACTGTACCCCAGTGGGGAACAACCTACAGGCCTAGGTTTGGGGACTTTCATTAGGATGTTTTCCCTGTTATGCTCCCACGCAGTATCTAGCAGGAACAGCTATTAAAAACCCCCCAAGAATTCTGGAACCTATGACTGGAACTGGGACTAACTGGGGCCATCCTCCCCACCTTTTATACCCCATGATGACATCATGGATACACATAGGGAGGGTCAATAGCAGATGCCTCCAATGTTACTTGGCCCCCTGATTGGTGGGTTAAATGCAACATAATATTTGTTACATGAAACTAACAATATTCCACCATGAACACAAAGTTAACCCCTGGTCCCTGAGGTGCTAGAACTGTGCTACACATATAATTGACAGGTAGGTATAACAATGGGCTTAACCTTTATTAAAAGCAGCCAAATCTACCCCTATCGTCACAGAGATCTTCTAACCTTGAAGACTGGCTAAGAAACGCGTGTTGGTCCAGTGTAATATCCTATGCAGTTTACTGTAGTTTTCCATATTGCTCGTCCATCACTAGTTTCAAATTAATGATATGAGTACTGTTATTGTGTAGTCCAGGACTGTTAGCGTGGCAGTTGATTCCCATAGGCTGCATGTAGTAGATCAAGGGCGCACAACATTTTTTACCTGCGCCCCTTGTGTCTCGGTCCCTGCGCTCGCACCCCTCTCAGTGACCCGGCGTCAAATGACGCCGAGGGTCACTTGACGTCACGTGATCATGCAGTGTCATTTGACGCGTATTGTCATGACGACATGAGCAGAACCCGGCTGAATCCCGGTAAGTACAGGTGGCAGAGGCCTTGTGCTGTCCCTTGACATTTAATTTAAATGCCTCGGGGAAGAGTGTGTGGCCTCTGCAACCACCCACGGGCCCCCAGTTTGCGCACTGCTGTAGTAGATCATCAATATAGTATAGCTGTTTATTTATTTTTTTGCCAATATTATATCCATGATCAGCAAGTCTTAATTAACAGATATATTATTGCTTCTTATGTTACTACTTTGTGTTGTTACTTGTAAATGTGTGTATGTATATTGTTATTTATATAGCACTTCTTCAGCGTTTCAGAGAATAGCCATTACAATACAGTACATTATAATACAGATGTCTCGTATAAAAGCACGTGAGGAAAGGGAATCTCTTCCGCAAAGAGCTTAGTCAAAATATTTGCTTGAGTAAATTGGATAAATTGAATGACATTTTTTAGATTGTAAGCTCTTTGGGGCATGTATTGTTTTATATTTTTCTACCAGTATTCTGTAAACTACAGCAGAGATCAAAAACAAGCATGCATACATTCAATTTGATTATTATTGATCAAATACATTTAACGTACTTATTTTATTGTGTAACATTTCAAGGCATTCATCTGATAAAGTGACCAAGCTGGAGAGCCAAGTTGAGTCATGTAAGAAAAAACTGGAAGATCTAGGAGATCTGAGAAGGCAGGTGAAGCTCCTAGAAGAGAAAAACACTATATACATGCAAAATACAGTCAGTCTCGAAGAAGAACTCAGAAAAGCCAATGCTGCTCGAAGTCAGATGGAAACCTACAAGAGACAAGTATTCAAACATTTAGTTTATTTAAAAAAAAAAGGGGGGGGCACAGTTGCTTTAGATTTTTGCATGCATCAAGTGCTCATCTTTTTGTACAGGTTGTTGAACTACAAAACAGACTCTCAGAAGAATCTAAAAAAGCTGACAAATGGGAATTTGAATACAAAAGACTTAAAGAAAAAATTGACAGCTTACAAAAAGAAAAGGATGTAAGTAATTTATGAAATACATTAGCATGTGAAGATGCATTTATCACTTTCAATGCAAATATGCAGTGGGCTCCAGAAACTTTAAAAATTCAGGGAATTAAAGTACTCAAAATATTCACCATCAAAATTACATAAAAATAAAATATGTGCCAATTCCTCTGGGATGGCGTGGGGGCCAATCTGCTTTGGAGCTTCCAGCACTGGTCCACATGTAAGAAGCTTTGCCTGATCCTGCTGGCATCATTTGACATTTGCCTTTGTTAATAAAGAATAAAGAAATGGTGGAAGTTTCAAATGGAAATCTAGAAGATCTGATGAGCAAATAGAGTTGGTGGAGATAAAGATGGATAGGGAAGGGGAATGAAACAGATAATTAACTAAATAGAATAGATGGGGAAATGGCAAGGTGTTATGGATATAGAATGGGGGCAAGTACGAGTTTGACAAGCAGCGAGACGCCCATAGTAAATACAGATAATACTAGAAAACTTCTAAAGAGGGGGGTTGGCCCGGTATTAAAGGGGTGGCACCCCATATGGCCACCCCCTGACCTCACCAGGGAGGCAAGGGGTTAACTGGACTGCGGTCCAGGAAGGTGGGTTACACCTTGTCATGTCATGAAAATGTATGTTCCCTTGTTCCCATGTTTCATTATAATCCTGTATTTTAATGTTTTAAAGTGCATTTCTCTATCTCCAGTTCTGGAGGTCGCAGAGAGTTGATATTTGGCCAATGTGTGGAGTCACTGTAGGCATTAAGAACTGGCAAATTCCGACCCACTGAGCCCACCAGAATGGAACTTATTAATATGTGTAGATATTAAAGTATATATGTGGTATTTTGGATCTGATCTGAAAATGCAGACTCCATCTGCTAGGCTAATAAGGTCATGAAGGGCAGTCGGCTGATTGAGCCTAAGCACTGTGATCAAAAGTTAACTGCCTGATTGTTTACACTAAGTACTAATCAACAGATCAAGTACTAATCAACAGATCAACTACTAATCAACAGACTCTGCCACTCTAATTGTTACCTGAGGGTGGAGAATCATCAAACTGGAGTGGTTTGTAAGTGTTATGTCTACACCTACAAACAATGCAGATACTTCATTTGATAGACTGGTCGTCGCCCCTGATTTAATTATGGGGCTACCCATAGAGTCCCAGTACACATGGGCTAATTAGCTGGGGGGCATGGGTTAATCTGTGTCTCCACGTTAGGGATTGGATACAGATAATTGTTCACCAATAGTCTGTATTCAATGTTAAGAATAGGGTTACACAGGTATATAAACTGTGTCAACCCTACAGTTTTGAGTTCTTCTTCTGATACCATCTTGAATGGCACCGGATTGCTGAAGAATTGCTAGCTGATACTTCTCCATCCCCCAACCCTAAGTAAGTGTTACCTTCTTGTCTGTTAATTGTACTATATTGCTGTGTTCACCTTATTTAAGGAATAAATTATATTTTATTATATCTAAGCCTCGTTCAGTTCAACCCAGATATTTGGTGTTCATTATATCTTGTCATAAGCTACCGTGACAAATAGTACAGGCTGAAAAAAAAACTTAAATGCATGTTTGCTAATATAATGCAAGAAGCCTGACAGATAAAATGGGGGAGCTTGAATTAATAGCTGCAAGGGAGCAGTATGATATCATAGGCGTTACTGAAACATGGTGGGATGAAACTCATGGCTAGGCAGCTAATTTAGAGGGTTATTTCCTTTTTCGGAAGGATCGAGCAAATAGAAGAGGAGGTGTATTGTATTGTATCTTTATTTATATAGCGCCATTAATGTACATTGCGCTTCACAGTAGTAATACATGGGGTAATCGGATAAATAACAGATAATATAAATAACAGGTAATGGGAATAAGTGCTTCAGACATAAAAGTAACATTAAAGAAGAGGAGTCCCTCCCCCGAGGAGCTTACAATCTAATTGATTGTAATTGATGGAGGTAGAGTATGTTTATACAGTATGTTAACCCGGATCTAAAACCTGTTATAATGAAAGGTGTTTATGAAAGGAATGATGAAAATATAGAGACCTTGTAGATAGAAATTAGCAGTGGAGGTAAAAGTACAGTTGTGTGAAAAAGAAAGTACACCCTCTTGGAATTCTATGGTTTTACATATCAGGACATAATAACAATCTTCTGTTCCTTAGCAGGTCTTAAAATTAGGTAAATACAACCTCAGATGAACAACAACACATGACATATTACACTGTCATGATTTATTTAACAAAAATAAAGCCAACATGGAGAAGCTATGTGTGAAAAACTAAGTACACCCTTACTGCTTCCATTGGAATTAAGATGCTAAGTAGCAGACATGTGCTGCTAATCAAATGCCCTATGACCACCGCTATAAAAGCCAAAGTTTTATCAGTTTGCTGGTCAGGAGCTTCCAGGTGTGTGTTAACACATAGCCAAGGAGGAATGACATCAGCAATGATCTTAGAGAAGGAATTGTTGCTGCCCATCAATCTGGGAAGGGTTATGAGGCATTTGCAAACAATTGAAAGTCCTTCATTCTACAGTGAGAAAGATTATTCAAAAGTGGAAAACATTCAAGACAGTTGCCAATCTTCCCAGGATTGGACGTCCCAGCAAATTCACCCCAAGGTCAGACCGCGCAATGCTCAGAGAAATTGCAAAAAAACCAAGAGTTAGATCTCAGACTCTACAGGCCTCATGACAGTACAATTAGAAAAAGACTGAACAAGTATGGTTTGTTTGGAAGCTTTGCCAGGAGAAAGCCTCTTCTCTCTAAAAAGAACATGGCAGCACGGCTTAGGTTTGTAAAGTTGCATCTGAACAAACCACAAGACTTCTGGAACAATGTCCTTTGGACAGACGAGACCAAAGTGGAGATGTTTGGCCATAATACACAGCGCCACGTTTGGCGAAAACCAAACACAGCATATCAGCACAAACACCTCATACCAACTGTCAAGCACGGTGGTGGAGGGGTGATTTGGGCTTGTTTTGCAGCCACAGGACCTGGGAACCTAGCAGTCATTGAGTCGACCATGAACTCCCCTGTATACCAAAGTGTTCTAGAGTCAAATGTGAGGCCATCTCTCCGACAGCTAAAGCTTTACCGAAATTGGGTTATGCAACAGGACAATGATCCCTAGCACAGCAGCAAATCTACAATAGAATGGCTGAAAAAGAAAAGAATCAAGGTGTTGCAATGGCCCAGTCAAAGTCAATACCTCAACCCGATTGAAATGCTGTGGTGGGACCTTAAGAGAGCTGTGCATGGGGGGCGTGTCCAGGACGTCGACGAGGATGGTCGTGTGAGAGGAGAGCTCCACAGACCCTCGTGAATAACCATAATTAGAAGCGCTTTTTCCCCAAATTTTTGACCCCTAAAACGCTTTCCCTGGACTGCTGTACACACAGCAATGTCGAATAGACAGAAAACTCAACTTACCCAGGGGGTAACGAAGTACTTTCCCCCCTCCCCCTGCAAAGGAGTGCTGAAACAGCCACTAAAAGCCAAGATGGTGCCGGCTCAACAAGCGCACGTGGAACATAACAACTGGCGCCGGATCGGGATCGATCTGAAGATACTCAGAGCCCCGAAGTGAGTCTCACACAAGAGTACATGCAGGAGCTGATGACTTCAATGCTGAATAAGCTGCACATATCGATAAAAGCAGACTTAAAAGCGGCTGTGACAGAGCTCAGGCAAGATATCACAGGCCTGACAGAGCGTACCTCAGCACTTGAAACTAAAATGGAGGAGACCCTGCAAGCGCAAATGGCTGCGGATGATGAGATATTCCGGCTAGGCTTAGAGATCAACAGCCTAAAAGACAGCCTGGAGGATCAAGAAAATAGAGACAGGCGACAAAACATAAGGATTCGCGGCATTCCTGAGACTGTCCTACCTGGTCAGCTAAAACCTTGTCTCCTGGATCTCTTCTCCTCACTGTGTGACAACCTAGATAATAAAGATCTAGAAATGGATAGAGCCCACCGCGCTCTTGGACCGCGATCAGAGGATCCTAATCGTACAAGAGATGTCATAGTCCGCCTTCATAGATATGCAGTCAAAGAAAAACTAATGGAGGCCTGTCGTGCAAAGGAGCCCATCAAGTTTAAAGATGACCCCTTGCAAGTCTATAATGACCTGTCCAAAGTAACGATTAGCCGACGAAAAGAGTTGAAGCACTTGACCATATTGCTAAGAGAAAACGCAATTAAATATAAATGGGGGTTCCCATTTAAACTTATAGTAAACAGGAACGGAAAATTCCACACTATCAGGCACCCAGAGGAGATGACACGACTAGCCCGTGCGTTGGGCCTGAATCCTCCCCCAGCGTGCAACACCGAAACATCCAGGCCTCACAGATCGGAGACCGAAGATCTACCGATAAGGGCATCGGAGAGACTGGCAGGACAAAAACAACAGAGAAATAAATAAAGGATTGTTTACCTTTGTTGTTCTATTCCCTGTTATCCGTTGATACCCCGTTGGGCTCCCCGTGGCTCAGTCCCGTTGACTGAAGGAATCCTGGGAACAAAGAGAAAATTGATCGGTGTAATCAGCTGCACACACCTGGAAGACAAAGAAGCCGCTCAAGATCTGCAACTCAGGAGTACGGAGCGCAGCTGGTGGTGAGGAAATCAACCTCCACCCCCCCCCCCCCTGAATCGCCTGAAGGCCCCCTACCTGTGGCATCTACTGCGAGGGAAGATGATGATCGGAGCAGTGACCCTCCCTGAATCAACCCGAAGAACCGGAGAAGTCGCCCAGCATCCGCCTGTTTAGGGGCGGCAAAGAGGAGAAGGCAGAGGCATTCAAGCAGATGTTGAAAGAGCAGATTGAGATGGGGTCTTTCTCCCCCATGCCCCCCTTGTCCGGCATTTACGGTGGGAACACACCTGGCATATACCTACTCAGCCTAAATCTGCTGGTAAGGCTGGCGCTCCAACCTTACCGCACACTGGGTAGGAAGCCCCGCATAACCGTGAGTACACTAGACTCTTCAGCCTGGCCCTATACAACCGAAAGGGATACCGCTTAGTGAACATCCTCCGAGGATCCGGGAGCTTGGGCTATGGAGGGGAACCTAGACTGTTTAAGAGTACATATCCTAGATATTTCTGCAGACAAACCTTGTTCCCTATGTATGGCTATTGTTTAGAGATATATCAGCAAATGTAAATAAACCCCTGTGCCCACCCTACTTCCTTTCCCTCTTCACCAAATACCCAAGCTAGTTATATTAAAGAGTGTTGTCCACATTATAGGCATCGCTGTAGAGTAAACACACTGTATGTAGCTGCTGGCTAATGTTGTACCAAGAATATGACATATCCCCCTTCCCTCCCCCCTCCTCCCTCCCTTCCCCACCCTCCCTCCCCACTCCCCACACCCCCCCCCTACCCTCCCTCTCAACCTCTCCTTTCCCTTCTCCTTCCCCTCTTCTCCTATCCCCCCCCAATAAGGTTGGATCAAAGGTGAAACTAATCATGTCTCAACACAGTTATCATAAGTATATACGGTTGTATGATCAACCCCTTGTTTCTTTGCCACTACCCTGTCTCCCTCCTTCCCTCCTTCCCTACCTACTCCCCTCCATCATCAGGGCGCAATGTACGCAATGTATGCAATGAAAGTTTCAACATGCCATTCTTTCTCTAAATGTATATAGTGCAAACTGCCCCCAGGTATACCCACACTCTCCCCATTTCTCACAAGGTTTTTCCACACAGTCCGGGCGGGTACGGGGAGACATATAGTCCCAGCTGCAGAGATTGCCATTTTAGCTTGCTATGTTACAGAGCTAAATTCTCAGGTTGGGTATTGATATTCCAGTCAATTATGTTAATAGACACAGTTCTTATTGCAAACACGGTCATGCCAGTTATCTATGTTGTTATGTAAAGTTCTCACTGCATGTGGTGACCTACCAGGGAGTGGTACTGTAAACATTAGATCCCACTGCAGATCTTTTTGTGTAACAAAGTTCCTGAGTCTCCTCCCTCCCCCTCCCCCCCTTCCTCCGCCTCGCCCCCCTCCCCTCCCCCTCCCTCCGCCTCGCCCCCCTCCCCCTCCCTCCCCCTTCCCTCCTCCTCCCCTTCCCTCCCATCCCCCCCTTCCCCTCTCCCCTTCCCCTCTCTTCCCCCCCCTTCCCTCCCCTACCCCTCACCCCTCCCTTTGCGGAATATACTAAAAAACCTGTATGACAACATAAATGAAAGGGGGAAAAACTCAAGTTAACTGTGTTAGAGGGTCTGGACCCCTCTGATACCCGCCGGCTGCCGTCGCCGGATCCACCCCCGAAGGGGCTTTTAGCCCAAAAGCTGGTCGCCCATAGGACTGGCAACATTTTGTTAAGGTCTAATGTAGACCTAATTTCTGCTATTCTCCATCTACTCCATCTCTCCTCCCTCCGCCCTCTCTCCCCCTCCTCCTCCATGGTACACAAGACCTAGTGCACACGCAATATATACCTACCTTATGTGTTTGCTGGGGCACATACTAGTCTCTAAATTACCGAACCACAACCTCCCGGTTGGGAAAGGAAAGGTCCTATGGTTTTACATAACAGAAAGACCTAATGGCTAACACAACCACAATTAAGATAATCACTCTAAATGTAAAAGGCCTACAAAATAACAGAAAGAGGAGGTTGGCTTTCCAAGATCTGAAAAGATCAGGGGGTGATATTATATTCCTGCAGGAGACCCACTTCACATCCCAAGACCCACCAAATTTATTTTAAAAAGTGTGTTGACCCTGGATATCTGTCATCGGTCTTGGTCGGAGGTGACCTAAATATGGTCCTGAACTCCACCGAGGACAAATCATCCGATATGCGCCGCCCCCATACAACCCACACCCAACAAATTGGGAAAAGGTTCAGGGGGATAATCAATGATTTCTCATTGGTGGACATCTGGAGGTCCCAACACCAGGGCCAGCGAGATTACACCTTTTACTCAGTACCTCACCAGATCTATTCCCATATAGACTATTTTCTGGTAACCAAGAATGTTCTAGAGGCCGCTTCTAAGTCAGATATCGGCCCAATTACCTGGTCAGATCACGGCCCTATCACCTTAACCCTCTCTGTCCCATTTGTAAAATCAAATTCCTACTCCTGGAGGTTAAATGACTCCTTATTGAACCATCCTGAGATAGAGAAAGAGATCAAAACATCACTTAAGGATTTATTTTTCTTTAACTCAGGATCAGTCACTTCCCCAGCAATCCTATGGGAGGCCCATAAGGCAGCAATCAGAGGTAAATTCATCTCTATTGCATCCCATAGGAAAAAAGTCAAACTAAAATTGATCAAAGATCTCACAGATAACATTGTCACACTTGAGCAATCACATAAAACTAACCCATCAAAGAAAATCTACAAAACATTAACTGCAGCCAGATTAAAACTAAAACAGGCCCAATTAGAAGACGTAGAAAAAGACCTCAAGTGGACAAATCAACAGTATTATGACAAAGGCAACAAGGCCGACAGACTCTTGGCTAGCCGACTAAGAGGAATACAGAAAAGATCCCAAATAACAGCGATCAAAAATAGGTCTGGTGAGATACAATATAGCGACAAAAAAATAGCAGCAGAATCTACTAAATTCTACACCAAATTATATAACCTAAGAACCCAAAAGGGACACCCACAATCAACAGCATCTGAGTTCATAAAAAAATATCTAGACAACTGCCACCTTCCCACATTAACAGAGGAGGAAAATGCAACACTTAATGCTGGGATATCAAAATAGGAATTGAAGAGGCAGTAAAAGTGCTGAAGGTGTCTAAGTCCCCTGGCCCTGATGGGTTCACCAATGTTTACTACAAGAGATTTCTACCAATACTGTCCACGCATCTATTAAAAATGTTTAACTTTTTCATGGAAGGGAACCCAATCCCTACCTCAATGTCTCTAGCCAATTTAGCCATTATACATAAAGATGGAAGAGACCCGATGCAATGTGGAAGCTACCGCCCAATCTCCCTCCTGAGCAATGACCTCAAATTATATAGTAAAATTATAGTAAATAGGTTGAATCCTATCTTACCCAGACTTATAAATATAGACCAAGTTAGGTTTGTCGCGGGCAGGCAAGCCTCAGACAACACCCGTAAGATAATCAATATAGTAGACCACATACACCTCACAGGAACCAAAGCAATATTGTTAAGCCTAGACGCAGAGAAGGCGTTCGATAGAATTGACTGGTTATTTCTGGATAACACCCTACGTAAATTTGGCTTCAAAGACACATATCTAGAGGGTGTCCGTAGACTTTACCAAGACCCATCAGCGATGATGAAACTCCCAGGGGGCAACCTACAATGACTCAATATTAAAAACGGCACAAGACAAGGATGCCCCCTATCCCCTCTCCTCTTTGCACTGACCATAGAATCCCTGGCATCAAAAATTCAAGAAAACGTTGACATCCAAGGGATAGAAATTGGAAATAAACAATACAAGATGTCCCTGTTCGCAGATGATATAATCCTAACTCTATCCAAACTCCAAATTTCCCTCCCTAATCTCCAAAAAGAACTCCTGGACTTTGGTAAAATATCACGGTATAAAATCAATAGCGACAAATCTGAAGCCTTAAACTTAAATCTGCCAGAGCCAGAGGTGAAACTACTTAAACTAAATTTTAATTATCGTTGGAGCTCCTCATACATTAAATACTTGGGAGTAAATGTATCAAAGAACTACCAGTTCCTATACCAACACAATTACCCAGCCCTATTCTGGAAAATTAAAAATGACCTAGACAAATGGGAAGGTTATAAAATATCATGGATCGGGAGAATGATCTCGGTCAAAATGAACATACTCCCCAGATTGTTATATTACTTCCAGACTCTCCCGGTCCACATCCCTGGCTCAGAATTGAAAAATATCCAGAAACAAATATTCCATTTTATTTGGCAGGATAAAAAACCCAGGACCGCTAAGTCAGTTCTGCTCACATCAAAGGGGAGAGGAGGCTTTGGAGTCCCAGACATCATAAGATACTACCAAGCCACCCAATTGCGACAGGTAGTAGTATGGAATGCTGATCCAGACCAATATTGCTGGCTAGATATAGAATCACAATACGCCGGCACGCCTTCTCTGCCAGCATGCCTTTGGTCCCTGAACAGAGGAGATACACAAACTGGTAAATTTAAATTAGGAACGATGAGGCGCACGTGGGAGATTTGGATGAAATCCAAATTTAAATATAAGCTCACAACCACTAACTCTCAACTCATTCCAATTTTCAAAAATCCTAAATTTCCTCCTGGTTGTGAAATCAGACAATTCAACCAATTTAAATAAAAAAATATCAGAGCAATCGCTGACCTGCTGAGTCTAGGACAGTTCCTAAGCTACCAAAGATTAAAAAACAAATATGAAATGCCAGAACTGAATGCGTTCAAATATCTACAGATTCGACACTTCTTACAAAACCTATCCCCAACATTAGAATTTCCCCCTCTCACTAGTTTTGAAAGGCTGTGTAGGAACACCGCTCATCAAAAAGGTCTCATAACGTAAATATATGCCGAAATGGAGAAGTCGGCAGACTCCCCTACCCATGACTACTGCTGCGGCAGCTTTTATTCTTACTAATCACTGGCTTGTACCTGGCATGTTCCTGGAATGCCATACTGTTCACCCAGAGCATGCCGGGCTCCTTTTGCCTTCCCAGCCAGGCGCATGCCCGGCTGACGCGCGGTTGATGTGTTAATTGATAATGGTTCAGGATTTACTAGGCTGCAATGCTTCGCGTGTCCGCCAGATGGCATAAATTCATGATTTGTAATGCTCCTCTGCATTTAAAGGTCCCGATCACGTGACCGCGACATGTAAACAAAGCAGAGGGATACTGGCACCCCTTAAAGGGGCCTGTATCTCGGGGAGCAGGGGGTCCCCGGACCTAAAACAAAAACGTTTCTGCTCCGGAGACCCTCTGCACATGTACAGTATAAATAAAACACATATATAAATAAACACTCGTTCCTTACTTTAGCGGCTATGTGCTATGGTAACAAAGTAGCATTTCTGTATTTTAATAATATTGTACAGTGAGCAGGGGGTTCCCTGAGCCAGAAATTAATGCTCAGGGAACCCCATGCTTCTGCACAATATTATTAAAAATACAGAAATGATGCTTCATTACCATAGCTGATAGCCGCTAAGGCAATGAAGGGGTTAACCCACCGTGCCCGCTTTATTGTGGGTAGCGGGGGGGTGTGAAGGGGGTATTTGGCCTTTGGTGTGAGTTTAGGACTTGCGGGGGGGTTGCGGGTGCACTTAACCCCTTCACGGCCGTAGCAGTTAATACCGCTACGGTCATGAAGGGGTTAACCCCTCCTGCTACCCCCCGCAAGCCCTAAACAACCACCATTGGGGCTAATACCCCCTTCACCCACTCCCGCTACCCACAATAAAAAAAAAACTCACACACAGCAGCCGCCCAAAAAATAAATAAATAAATCTAAATAAATAAATAAATACATGAATATAAATAAATACATTTAAAATACATTTTTATTCATAGTGTAGATGTGCAGGGGGTCTCCGGAGCTGAACCGCGTTGGTTTCAGGTCTGGGGACCCCCCTGCTCCCCGAGATATGGCCCCTTTATGAGGTGCCGGTATCCCTCTGCATTTAAAGGTCCCGATCACGTGACCGCGGCATGTAACCCAAGCAGAGGGATACCG
>WSYH01002480.1:0-17121 GCA_036426205.1 Ascaphus truei
ATGGTCAGGTTATGGGTTAGGTGCAGTGAGAGATTGCTTGGTTGGTGGGTAGGGGGGGAACATTATGGTCAGGGTATGGGTTAGGTGCAATGAGAGATTGCTTGGCTGGTGGGTAGATTATGGGCAGGTTATGGGTTAGGGGCAGTGAGAGATTGCTTGGTTGGTGGGTAGGGGTGGGAACATTATGGTCAGGGTATGGGTTAGGTGCAGTGAGAGATTGCCTGGTTGGTGGGCAGGGGTGGGAACATTATGGTCAGGTTATGGGTTAGGGGCACTGAGAGATTGCTTGGTTGGTGGGTAGGGGGGGACATTATGGTCGGGTTATGGGTAAGGGGCACTGAGAGATTGCTTGGTTGGTGGGCAGGGAGGGAACATTATGGGCAGGTTATGGGTTAGGGGCATTGAGAGATTGCTTGGTTGGTGGGCAGGGGTGGGAATATTATGGTCAGGTTATGGGTTAGATGCAGTGAGAGATTGCTTGGTTGGTGGGCAGGGGTGGGAATATTATGGTCAGGTTATGGGTTAGGTACAGTGAGAGATTGCTTGGTTGGTGGGTAGGGGTGGGAACATTATGGTCAGGTTATGGGTTAGGGGCAGCGAGAGATTGCTTGGTTGGTGGGCGGGGGTGGGAACATTATGGTCAGGTTATGGGTTAGGGGCAGTGAGAGGCAGTGAGAGATTGCTTGGTTGGTGGGTAGGGGTGGGAACATTATGGTCAGGTTATGGGTTAGGGGCAGTGAGAGCTTGGTTGGTGGGCAGGGGTGGGAACATTATGGTCGGGTTATGGGTTAGGGGCAGTGAGAGCTTGGTTGGTGGGTAGGGGTGGGAACATTATGGCATGTGTGTGAGACGCCCTCTTATCCCATCACAGGGAGGCACCGCTGACCCTATTACCTTATAGGAATGCCCCGTGTGTGAGATGCCCTCTTATCCCATCACAAGGACGCACCGCTGACCCTATTACCTTATAGGAATCCCCTGTGTGTGAGACACCCTCTTATCCCATCACAGGGAGGCACCGCTGACCCTATTACCTTATAGGAATCCCCTGTGTGAGATGCCCTCTAATTCCATCACAGGGAGGCACCGCTGACCCTATTACCTTATAGGAATCCCCTGTGTGTGAGACGCCCTCTTATCCCATCACAGGGAGGCACCGCTAACCCTATTACCTTATAGGAATCCTGTGTGTGTGAGACGCCCTCTTATCCCATCACAGGGAGGCACCGCTGTCCCTATTACCTTATAGGTATCCCATGTGTGTGAGACGCCCTCTTATCCCATCACAGGGAGGCACCGCTGTCCCTATTATCTTATAGGAACCCCGTGTGTGAGACGCCCTCTTATCCCATCACAGGGAGGCACCGCTGACCCTATTATCCTATAGGAATCCCGTAAAATGTCCTCTTATCCCTGAAGGGAAGGTACTGCTGACCCTATTAACATGGGAATCCTCTCTGTGAGATGCCCTTTTATCTCATCAAAGAGAGGCACCGCTGACCCTATTCATTTATAGGAATCCCATAAGACTCTATCCTATCCCATGAGAGGGATGTGCCACGGACGCTATTAATTTATAGGTTTCCTGTATGTAAGACCCATTATTATCCCATCTCAGGGAGGCTCTGCTGACCCTACTAACATACGAATCCCATAAGATGCTCTGTTATTACATCAAAGGGAGATGCCACTGACCCTATGACATCGGGGTTCCCATAACAGGGGGGGCAGGTATTTCTCTGGCTCACCTGTCCACCCTGGCACACACTGGCATCGATACTCCGTTGCAGAGAAGTGCTGGCACGACCCCCCGTTCTGGCAGCGCCCGGGTGAGCAAAGGTCTGCAAACTGGCAGAGGTCACCCAGAAACCCCGCGGGGCACCTGAGAGTGGGACAGGACGCGGCATGTTAGCGCTGACAGTGTTCCTGGTATGAGAGCGACGTGAAAGTGAGCGCTAGTGGTGTCGTGGCAGGTAATGGATGATGTCATGACAGGTAATGGATGATGTCGTGGCAGGTAATGGATGATGTCATGGCAGGTAATGGATGATGTCATGGCAGGTAATGGATGATGTCATGCATTCCCCCCCTTCCCCCCGTTTATTTATGTATTGCTAGTAACATATATATAGCGCTCTTATCCAGGGGGAAGTACATTAGTTAGAAAAACAAAGGTGTGGTCACATATAGATTATAGAGTCATTGTTAAGATTTTATTGGTGTGGGAACATTATGGGCAGGTTATGGGTTAGGGGCAGTGAGAGCTTGCTTGGTTGGTGGGTAGGGGTGGGAACATTATGGTCAGGGTATGGGTTAGGGGCAGTGAGAGATTGCTTGGTTGGTGGGTAGGGGTGGGGACATTATGGTCAGGGTATGGGTTAGGGGCAGTGAGAGATTGCTTGGTTGGTGGGTAGGGGTGGGGACATTATGGGCAGGTTATGGGTTAGGGGCAGTGAGAGATTGCTTGGTTGGTGGGTAGGGTGGGGACATTATGGGCAGGTTATGGGTTAAGGGCAGTGAGAGATTGCTTGGTTGGTGGGTAGGGGGGAACATTATGGTCAGGTTATGGGTTAGGTGCATTGAGAGCTTGCTTGGTTGGTGGGTAGAGGGGGGAACATTATGGTCATGTTATGGGTTAGGGGCAGTGAGAGATTGCTTGGTTGGTGGGTAGGGTGGGGACATTACGGGCAGGTTATGGATTAAGGGCAGTGAGAGATTGCTTGGTTGGTGGGTAGGGGTACGAACATTATGGTCAGGTTATGGGTTAGGGGCAGTGAGAGATTGCTTGGTTGGTGGGTAGGGGTGGGAACATTATGGTCAGGGTATGGGTTAGGGGCAGTGAGAGATTGCTTGGTTGGTGGGTAGGGGTGGGGACATTATGGTCAGGGTATGGGTTAGGGGCAGTGAGAGATTGCTTGGTTGGTGGGTAGGGGTGGGGACATTATGGGCAGGTTATGGGTTAGGGGCAGTGAGAGATTGCTTGGTTGGTGGGTAGGGGGGGGACATTATGGTCAGGTTATGGGTTAGGTGCATTGAGAGTTTGCTTGGTTGGTGGGTAGGGGGGGAACATATGGTCATTATATGGGTTAGGGGCAGTGAGAGATGCTTGGTGGTGGGTAGGGTGGGGACATTACGGTCAGGTTAGGTTAGGTCAGTTGAGAGATTGCTTGGTTGGTGGGTAGGGGAGACATTATGGTCATATGGGTTAGGGCAGTGAGAGATTGCTGGTTGGTGGGTAGGGGTGGGGACATTATGGTCAGGTTTGGGTTAGGTGCAGTGAGAGATTGCTTGGTGGGTGGGTGGGTGGGGAACATTATTCAGGTTATGGGTTAGGGAGTGAGAGATTGCTGGTTGGTGGGTAGGGGTGGGACATTATGGTCAGGGTATGGGTTAGGGGCAGTGAGAGAGTTGCTTGGTTGGGGGAGGGGGACATTATGGTCAGGTTATGGGTTAGGGGCAGTGAGGAGAGATTGCTTGGTTGTGGGTTAGGGGTGGGACATTGGCTTGGTCGCGTTATGGTTTAGAGCAGTGAGAGATGGGTGGTTGGTGGATAGGGGTGGGAACATTATGGTCGGGTATGGGTTGGGGCAGTGAGAGATTGCTTGGTTGTGGGTAGGGGGGACATTATGGTCAGGTTTGGGTTAGGTGCAGTGAGAGAGTTGCTTTGGTGGTGGGTAGGGGGGGGGACATTATGGTCAGGGTATGGGTTAGGGGCAGTGAGAGATGCTTGGTTGGTGGGTAGGGGGGGAACATATGGTCAGGGTATGGGTTAGGGGCAGTGAGAGATTGCTTGGTTGGTGGGTAGGGGGGGAACCTTATGGTCAGGTTATGGGTTAGGGGCAGTGAGAGATTGCTTGGTTGGTGGGTGGGGGGGACAATTATGGTCATGTTATGGGTTAGGGGCAGTGAGAGATTGCTTGGTTGGTGGGTAGGGGGGGGACATTATGGTCAGGGTATGGGTTAGGGGCAGTGAGAGCTTGCTTGGTTGGTGGTAGGGGGGAACATTATGGTCAGGTTATGGGTTAGGGGCAGTGAGAGCTTGCTTGGTTGGTGGGTAGGGGTGGGAACATTATGGTCGGGTTATGGGTTAGGTTGCACGTGAAGATGCTTGGTTGGTGGGTAAGGGAAACTTATGGTGGGTTATGGGTTAGGGGCAGTGAGAGATCTTGGTTGGTGGGGTAGGGTGGGACATTATGGGCAGGTTATGGGTTAGGGGCAGTGAGATTGCTTGTTGGTGGGTAGGGGTGGGACATTATGGTCAGGTTATGGGTTCGGGGCAGTGAGAGATTGTTGTTGTTGGTGGGGGGGGGGAACATTATGGTCAGGTTGAAGGGTCCAGCAGTGAGAGATTGCTTGGTTTGGTGGGTCAGGTCTCTGGATTAAGTCTTGCCGATGGCATGGTGAAGGGTCTGACAGTGGAGGCAATGGATCGGTGAGGTGGTGACTTGGAAGGTTTTGGGGAGACTTTAGGAGGTAAGAGGGTGAGGGTAGGGGAAGCTTTGGTGCGAGGGGACGGGTGGGGTGAGGGTTGAGGAGCTTAATGGGGGATCCATTGATGTGATGGAAGAAGAGATGAGTTTGGAGTTGACTCCTGAAGATAGTTAGGGAGGGGGCAGATTGGATGTGTGTTGGGGGAGCTTTTTCCAGTGGAGGCAAATGATCAGACACAGAGTCTAGTAGCGTGACAGTATGTGACACAGTAAAAGGGACAGATACATACAAAAGCAGTGGGACACAGGTAGAATGGGACAGACACAGACAGTGTGACACTAGGATGCTAGACAGTACACACACAGGTACACGGTCACCTGCAGCTGTGCGTCCCGTTCTGCGAGGAGACGCAGCTACCTCCATTAGTGCAGGGGTCCTGGGAGTTTATAACACAAAAGTGAGAAAGAGGGGTAGGTGGGGGGGGGGGAGGAGAGAAAAAGCGAGGGACGGGAAAGTGTAGATAGAGCAGGGGGGGGGGAGAGAAATGGAAGGGACGGGAAAGTGAAAGAAGGGGGGAGAGAACGATGCACGGGAAAGTTGAGGAAAGAGGGGGGAGAGAGAGAAAAGAGGGGGGACGGGAAAGGGGGGGGGCGAAGAAAGGAAAATAAAGTTAGGAAAGGCAAAGCGAGAAGAGGAAAAGAGAAGGGCAAAGGAGAACAGACAGATGGAGAGAGGGGGGCGAGGGAGGATGAGATCGGCCGAGAGAGGCGGGAGAGAGAGAAGAGATCGGAGATAGATCGGAGGAGGAGGCAGTGGGAGAGAGAGAGATCGAGAGAGAGAGATCGACAGAGAGATGAGAGAGAGAGAGAGATCGAGGAGAGCGAGAGAGAGAGAACGAGTAGGAGGGAGATGAGGGGAGAGACGATGAGAGAAGTAAGTAGAGATGAAGAACGAACAGTGAGAGAGAGGAGAGGAAATGTGTAAGTAATATTTATTTCATCCAATATTCATAAAGATGGAGAAATAATTTGCAGAAACTCAAACACAAAAACCCTACAAGCTCTATCGGGGGGCAGGAGACTCCTTTCCATTAATGTGGCTTAAAAGGCATGATTCCCATGAATTGTATTTAATTACTTTGTTGGTTTATTGATTGTCCACGGTGTGGAAGTGTATCGTGCTGTGAGAGCGGGCTATGTTTACACTAATGGCGCTTATAAATAAACACAACATAGATACATGCCTCCTCTTACAAATCAGGGACCACAAGTGCTGACGTGCTTGGCTGGAACAGGACTGTCTCTTCTGTCCCCCTCTTTGCCAAGCTCTGAACTGACCAGCATTCCCTGTTTGGATGTTCGGCTTCCCTGCAGCTGTAAATACAGTGATGTGAACGATACATGTAAGTTACATTCCCCTCTCACAGAGCTGTCCGTAGGTGTGTGTTGCCATGTGACAGGACCTCTTTATGCCCCCTAGTAAGTGGATTTTACCTATCCCCTGTGCGTGGTTCACAGTTGAGTACAGCCAGTACTTTTCCTGATGTGACAGTAATATCTCACTTCCTTTCATCCAAGCAGGGGATGAATGTGGCCACTTTCTTCTTGCTATTGAACCATTGCAAAGCTATTCGTTTTGACTTCCCTTCATACAAAAACCCCTTCACTTAGAGAAGACACTCTCTAACCACTCGACAAACGAGCAGTACACGTACCCTTTAATGTGCTGTGTGACTTTCCCAATAAGTAAGAACATACTAAAGGACCGTGTTGGTCTTTCACAGGGGACGAGTTCAGTGTCTGGATTTCATTGATATCTGCATATAACCCTGAGGCTGCAGAATTAATGCTCGTCTCCGATCAGGTGAGGCCGAACCCGGCCGGGCTGAGGCTGAGGGAGGGGGTGCCAATTAATCAGACCAGAGCTTCGGGACAGAGTCCTAAGAGTATCCGTGCGGTGTAAGCAGGGCAGGGGTCAGGGCTGGCCAGAGATGCAAAATCCAGGACCAGACATTTGACAGATTTCCAGCGCCTTCTCTCTGTACTAGGGAGATTCCGTAGCAGTAGTTGGCATGATGGAGACCTTGCGATATCGAGCCACACCTCGAGACTAATCCTTTGCTGGTTAGAGGCACGACAAAAGAGACACTTAATCTATGTAATGTGCTCTGCTCGACTCCAGTGGTCAGGACTCCTAGTTCGGAACCCAAACCCTAAGATGATCGGCGGGCGACCCAATCAGTGACAACTGGGGACAAAATTGACATGAGCATGTCTAGCCCGTGTTTCTCATTGGCGATCGATCTCCGGATCGATATGGATGTTTGTTTTTGCTTTGAAATGGGGAACTTCTGGCTATGGAAAGATGGCCCTTGAAGAATGGGGACATTTTCTTGAGGGGACAAAACATCTGCCGATTGACAATCCTTAACAGACCACAAGAAACTGGAATACATGAAGGTCCGAATTACATTGAAGAGCAAAGAGACTCTTCTTCCACTCGATTCAAATTTGTTATATCCTAGATCGTCCAGGAACCAAAAAAACTCAAGCAAGCACTGCTCTATCACGACAACTCTTCCTGATGGCTCCGAGGAAAATAGTGCAGGACCAAGTCATGCAACCTTACAGATCAGCTCTGCCCGTATCTCGATCACTTCTGCAACGATATTTGCAGGCTGAGGCAGCGGATTCCATGCAAACTCCACTGTTCGTCCCAAACTATTTGTCCTCCCCATTCGAAGTGAGGTGATAACTCCAAACACAGGCTGGTCACCCGGGGTTAGGACGACTTCGATTATCCTCGAAAGAAGTCTTTGGGGGCCGGAGCCCCACAAGGACCGTACAGGAGGTTGGTGGCAGCAGGCATTATATGCGCATATAGACGAAGGTTGACAAGAACTATTTACCCTGTGGTGCTCAGACCCCACCCAGCCGCCCGCCCGTGGAGCCACTTTCCATGGATTTAAGTGGGAACTGCATCCCTCCAGGGTTATGAGATACCAATACTGGTAATAGTTTAGTCATGCTTTATTGTCAAGCTCATTTGGGTCATCTCAGGCAACTACGCGACAGCTTCGGTCGGAACTATCGAAATCTATTAAGGAGATGTATTTCGCTTCAACGCCTTCGCCTCGACGGTATAGTCTGGGGCCACCGCGGATCCCACTTCGTCTCATTAATATGGAATGACCTTTTCAAAGAATGGGAAGCACTCTCATTTTTTTCATTCCCACAATCCTACAGTCCAATGGACTCAGGAAAGGGCCAATCAGTCCTGTGAACAATTACTGGCAATGTTTTGTTTCGAGCTACAAGGAACTCCACTGGGTTGATATGCTTCCCGTGGGTTGTGGTGAGTTTTCCTGCAATTCAATGAAGCACGATTCGAAACACTGAATCACTCTTCTTTGTTGCATACGGGTACGTATCCCGTCGCACTTCCCCTTTCAGTCCATCTCCGGCGTTCCGCAGGGATGACAAAATCACAAGAACGCCAGTTACTTGGAAGACAATCAATGGCCAATCTGCCAAAGACGCTCGCCAGCAAAAAACCAGAGGATTAAATCGTCGAGACACCACCCTCCGTTTTGAAGGGGGAGATCAGCGTCTGGTGGCTACAAAACAATTATCGTTGAAAACTCTGCCTTCAAAATCGGGGCAAGTATATGGGACATGTACAAAATCCTGAAACAGGTCACGCGTTAAACTGGACTTCAGATAACTTAAGAAACCCCAGTGGTCCATGTCATCTCCCTTCTCAAGCTGTTCATCGAGACTACCTTCATCTCGTCTATCCTGCTGCACCGTATGTGGGTTAGGGGCATGAGAGATGCTGGTGGTGGTAGGGGGTGGAACATGTATGTGGTAGGTGATGGGTTAGGGGAAGTGAGAGACTTGGCTGGCTGGGTGAGTGGGGAACATTATGGTCGGGGTTATGGTATAGGGCAGTGGAGATTGTTGGTTGGTGGGTAGGGGGGGGACATTATGGTCCGGTATGGGTTAGGAGGCAGTCAGAGATGTCTTGGTTGGTGGGTAGGTGAGGAACATTGAGGTGTCAGGGTTAGTGGTTAGAGTGCAGGAGGGAGAGTTGCTTAGGTTGTGTGTTGGTAGGGGGTGGGGACATTAGTTCAGCTTTACTGGGTAGGTGCAGTGACGTGATTGTTGGTTGGTGGGTAGGGTGCTGGGTACCATTATGGTCAGGGGTTATGGGTTAGTGCATGCGCAGATGCTGGGTTGGTGGGGTAGGGGGGAAGGGAGCATATGGTCAGGGTATGGGTTAGGTGGCTAGTATAAGATTGCTTGGTGGGTGGTGGGGGGTGGGGACATTAGTGTCAGGGTAGGGTAAGGGTGCAGGGAGATTGCTGGTGGTGGGTGAATAGGGTGGGGACCTTATGTGTTCTATGGTTGGTTAGGTAGGTGGACCGAGATTGCTTGTGTGTGGGTGGCGGCATATGATGGGTTGGGTAGTCATGAGTGACGTTTTGGGTGGGGGCAGGCGGTATGGGTTTAGGGGCAGGAGAGTATGCTAGGGTTGGTGGGGGTGAGGTGAATTGGGTTGGGAAATTGGTCGGGTTAGGTTAGGTTTGCAGTGAAGAGAGATGCTTGGTTGGGGGGTACGGGGCTGGGTTGGAAAATTTGGTCGGGTAGGGTTAGGTAGGGGCGTGAGAGATGCTTGAGTGGGGGGTAGGGGGGGGACATTATGGTCAGGGTTATGGGTAGGGGCAGCTGAGATTGCTTGGTTGGTGGGTAGGGTGGGGAACATTGATGTCAAGGTATAGGGTTAGGGCAGTGAGAGATTTGCTTGGTTGGTGGGTAGGTGGGGCAGAATTAATGGTCAGGGATGGGTTAGGGCTAGTAGTGAGGATGGCTGGTTGGCTGGTAGGGGTGGGAGGACATTAGGTCGAGGTGTATGGGTGTAGGTGCAGTGAGAGATTGATGCTGTGTGGTGGGTAGGGTTGGGAACATGTCGAAGCAGGTATGGGTTAGGGCACAGTGAGAGATTGCTTGTGGGGGTTAGGGGGTTAGGGTGGGAGACATTAGATCGGGTATGGGTTAGGTGCTAGTGACGTGATTGCTTGGTTGTGGGGTAGGGGTCTATCGGCTTGGAGGGGGGAGGGGGAACATATGGGCAAAGGTATAGGGTTAGGGGCGCGGAGAGATGTGCCTGGTTGGGGGGTAGGGGGGAACATTATGGTCAGTTATGGGCGTTAGGGCAGATCGAGATTGAATTGGTTGGTGGTAGGGGCGGGAACATTTGCTCGGGGTTAGGGTATGTAGGGCAGTTGAGGAGAATGCTTGTTGTGGGTAGGTATGGAAAGACATATGGTGCAGGTTCAGGGTTAGAGTGCAGTGAGAGATATTGTGGTTGGTGGGTAGGGGTGGGAACGCCATTGGTTAGGTGTATGGGTAGGAGGCAGTGAGAGATGGTGTTGGTGGGTAGGGGGAGGACGGGGGAACATGTCAGGTCTTTAGGCAGTTAGAGTCTGGTGTGGGTAGGGGGTTAGTTGGGTAGGGCAGGAGAGATTGCTTGGTTGGTGGGATAGGTGGGGAACTTATGGTCAGATGGGTGTGTCATAGGCTGCAGTGAGGAGTGCTTGGTTGGTGGTGGGTGGTGGACATTATGTCAGGGTATGGGTGGTGCAGTGGAGATTGCTGTTGGGTGGGTGGGGGGTGGGGACATATGCGTGCAGGGTATGGGGTAGGTGAGGAGAGATATTGCTTTGTTGGGGGTAGGGTGGGACATATATGTGGGTATGGGTTAGGTGCAGTGAGTAGATTGCTGGTTGTGGGTTAGGGGGGAACAATTATGGTCCAGGGGGATTATGGGGGTTATGGTAGCGCAGAGTGAGAGATGCTTGGTGTGGGGCTTAGGTGGGGGAAACAGTTATGGTCAGGGTTAGGGTTAGGGTGCATGTGAGAGATTGTGGTCGTGGTGGGAGGGTGGGAGAAACATTATGGTAGGGTTAGGGTGGTGGGGCAGTGAGAGATGCTGGTTTGGTGGCTTGTGGGGTAGGGGAGGGACATATGGGTCTAGGTTAGGTGTAGTAGATTGCAGTTTGAGTTGAGAGTGGGGCTGGGTGGTGGAAATTTGTAGGGGTGGGGAATTATGGTTCAGGTTATGGGTTAGGTTGGTCAGTGAGGGATGCTTGGTTGGTGGGTTTAGGGGTGGAGGAACATTAGGTTCGGGTATGGGTTAGGGGCAGTGAGAGATTGCTTGGTTGGTGGGTAGGGGGGGACATTATGGTCAGGGTATGGGTAGGTGCAGTTGAGAGATTGCTTGTTGGTGGGTAGGGGGTGGGGACATTATGGCAGGTTATGGGTTAGGGGCATGAGAGAGATGTTGGTTGGTGGGTAGGGGTCAAGAGGAGAACATAGTCATGGTCAGGGATGGGTTAGGGCAGGAGAATTGGCTGTGGTGGTGGGTGGTGGGGGCTTATGTCGACGTATGGGTTGGGCAGTGAGAGTTGTTTGGTTGGTGGGTAGGGGACATTAGGTCAGGTATGGGTTAGGCAGTGAGAGCTTGCTTGGTTGGTGGGTAGGGGTAGGGGGACTTCTGGTCAGGTATGGGTTTGTAGGGGCAGTGAGAGATGCTTGGTGTGGGTAGGGGGAACATATGGTCAGGGTATGGGTTAGGGGCAGTGAGAGATTGCTTGGTTGGTGGGTAGGGGGGGAAACATATGGTCAGGTTATGGGTTAGGGCAGTGAGAGATGCTGGTTGGTGGGTAGGGGTGGACATTATGGTCAGGTTATGGGTTAGGGGCAGTGAGAGATTGCTTGGTTGTGGGTAGGGGGGGAAGGGAACATTATGGTCAGGTATGGTTATGGGAGGGCAGTGAGAGATTGTGTTGGTGGGTAGGGGGGGAGGGAACATTATGGTAGGTTATGGGTTAGGGGCAGTGAGAGATTGCTTGGGTTGGTGGGTAGGGGGGGACATTATGGTCAGGTTAGGGTAGGGGCAGTGAGAGATTGCTTGGTTGGTGGGGAGGGGGGGAGGGAACATTATGGTCAGGGTAGGGGTTAGGGGGCAGTGAGAGATTGCTTGGTGGTGGGTAGGGGGAATATGGTCAGGTTGAGGTAGGGCAGGAGAGATGCTGTGGTGTTAGGGGTGGGGACATTATGTCAGGGTTATGGGTAGGGGCAGTGAGAGATTGCTTGGTTGGGGGTGGGTAGGGGGGAAACATTGGTCAGGGTATGGGTTAGGGGCAGTGAGAGATGCTTGGTGTGGGGGTAGGGGTGGGGAACATTATGGTAGGTTATGGGTTAGGGCAGTGAGAGATTGCTTGGTGGTGGGTAGGGGAGAAACATTATGGTCAGGGTATGGGTTAGGGGCAGTGAGAGAGTTGCTTGGTTGTGGGTAGGGTGGGAAATTATGGTCGGGTATGGGTTAGGGCAGTGAGAGATTGTTGGTTGGTGTGGGTAGGGGGGGACATTATGGTCAGGGTATGGGTTAGGGGCAGTGAGGAGATTGTGGTGGTGGGTAGGGGGTGGGACATTATGGTCAGGTTATGGGTTAGGGGCAGTGAGAGATTGCTTGGTTGGTGGGGGAGGGGTGGGGACATTATGGTCAGGGTATGGGTAGGGCGAGGGAGAGATTGCTTGGGTTGGTGGGTAGGGGAGGGAACAGTATGGTCAGGTGGGGTAGGGCAGTGAGAGATTGCTGGTGGTGGGTAGGGGGGAAATTATGGTCAGGTTATGGGTTAGGGCAGTGAGAGATTGCTGTGGTGTGGTAGGGTGGGGACATATGGTCAGTTGGGTTAGGGCAGTGAGAGATTGCTTGGTGGTGGGGTAGGGGGTGGAAAATTAATGTCCGAGTATGGGTTAGGGCCAAGTGAGAGATTGCTGGTGGTGGTGGTAGGGGGGGGTACATTATGGTCAGGTGTATGGGTTAGGGGCAGGGAAGAGTTGCGTGGTTGGAAGGGGAGGAGGACATTATGTCAGGTAGTGGGTTAGGGCAGT
The DNA here is from genome assembly GCA_036426205.1 of Ascaphus truei. Lineage (NCBI taxonomy): Eukaryota > Metazoa > Chordata > Amphibia > Anura > Ascaphidae > Ascaphus > Ascaphus truei. The sequence goes on from WSYH01002480.1 coordinate 12,390, forward strand.
GAAGGATGCTTGGTTGGTGGTAGGGCGGAAGATTATGGGGCAGTTATGGGTTAGGGGCAGTGAGAGATTGCTTGGTTGGTGGGTAGGGGAGGAACATTATGGTCGGGTTATGGGTTAGGGGCAGTGAGAGCTTTCTTGGTTGGTGGGTAGGGGAGAACATTATGGTCAGGTTATGGGTTAGGTGCAGTGAGAGATTGCTTGGTTGGTGGGTAGGGAGGGAACATTATGGTCAGGGTATGGGTTAGGGGCAGTGAGAGATTGCTTGGTTGGTGGGTAGGGGGGGAACATTATGGTCAGGTTATGGGTTAGGGGCAGTGAGAGATTGCTTGGTTGGCCACAAGGAGACCCGGATCACCCTATCCTGGGCACATCAGGCGGCTGTTGAGGAGATGGGAACGGTGATTGATTGTGAGAGATACTCCACACCGGACTTTCACATGGACACACGGCCCATACAGTGCAGCTGCAGTTGGCTTGCTGTTGAGAGCATATATCTCCTCACCAGCGTAACAGGTCTGGTTTTCACGGATTTACCCCATCTCCATGCCTCTATTACCTTTTATCACAGCATTGTTTACCCTCCACTTAACCCCGTCAGTGCCCCACTTTTATTGTCCATGATCATTGGCTTCATATAGCCACAGTTTTTGTCTCTGAGCTTATAGTCGTTTTTTTCTATTCTCCCGGGAGGTGAGGCCGGGGGGAGCCGCAATAGTCCCTCTGTTTCCGGGTGGGGAAACAGTCCGTTATGGGTACAGCAATGTCCTGTGACCGCTTTGAGAGCGGGCGCACAATGGATTAAAACAGTCCTTTTCTTTAGTGCAATTACCGGTAGAAGCTGTCCTGCTAGTCCGGGGACCGACCTCCACTGGTCAGTTGGTGCAAGGGTTAAAGGTACCAGCTCTCTGCGGCAGGCAGAAGCTAATGGCTGGAGAAATTCTTCAAAAAGTCGTTGTTAGCTTTGGCTTGGTTTCTTGGCTCAGGACGCACCAGAGCGTATGGAACCGGGCCCCTCACACAGACAAGGAACTTAGTCTCCTGCAAGAGACTCCACATACACCCCGCAAGGTCAGTCCCCTCAAGAACTGGGTGCCAATAGACTCACACAGGCTGAGCTGTTCTAAGACACACAGGAACACAGGTTTGGGGCTTTCAGTTATACCTATTATTATTATTATTATTATTACCTCAAACTTCAGAGAGAGGCCAGAATGTCTGCGCGCATCAAAGGGTTTTCCTGGCCTCTTTAGATCTGGCTGTTATGTGTAAACTGCTGACACTCTATTCCCTTGGAGTGTGAAATCCAAGAGGTTTCCAGGCTGACAGGCCGGGAGGGGTGGGAAGTACCTCCCCTTACACAGGAGTCTTCTCTATTTAGATTGCTCCCTTTCATGGGCCCACCCACTGGCGTCACTGGACATGCAGCAGAGGCATTAGTATGCAAGGAAGGGTCCTCACCTGGCCAGCAAGGAAGGGTCCTCACCTGGCCAGCAAGGAAGGGTCCTCACCTGGCCAGCAAGGAAGGGTCCTCACCTGGCCAGCAAGGAAGGGTCCTCACCTGGCCAGCTGTTCCTCCATTAGAAATGCAGGAAAAAACTTATAATGTCCACTTTTTGTTACTGGGGTGAACCCTGAACCCCCTAAGTATTAGGATTCGTAGCGATAGGCTGTCTTACTGGCTTCCAGAGTCCACTATCGGGGGACCCCTGCTTGGAGTTTCTGGGAGCTCCAGAACCGAAGTTAGGGTAATTTAGCAGATTGCGGCCTTTCATAAAAGGGATACAACACCGATTCTTCGCAGCAAAAGAATCATTTTTTGATTACCAGGAAGGGGTTCTCCGAGACTCTGGGGTTTTCCCCCACAAAGTTCACCACTTCTAGCAAGGCATGGCAGTACCAGAAACTAGTTGCTATCCCAAATGGTTCCGGAGTTATGACCCCAAACCGGCTATTTAGGAAATGGGTCCAATCCCACTTAGCCCACAAACAATACAATACAAACACATAGGAAGGGACAGGGACATACATTCACAGGGAACACAACAATAATACATTTATATACATGTTCCCATGACGTGAGCTGTATCTTGAGTGCAACCCAGAGATATCATGGCACCCCATGTCACAGTGGGTGGGGGTGGGAACATTATGGTCGGGTTATGGGTTAGGTGCAGTGAGAGATTGCTTGGTTGGTGGGTAGGGGGGGAACATTATGGTCAGGGTATGGGTTAGGGGCAGTGAGAGATTGCTTGGTTGGTGGGTAGGGTGGGAACATTATGGTCGGGTTATGGGTTAGGTACAGTGAGAGATTGCTTGGTTGGTGGGTGGGGGTGGGGACATTATGGTCGGGTTATGGGTTAGGTGCAGTGAGAGATTGCTTGGTTGGTGGGTGGGGACATTATGGTCAGGTTATGGGTTAGGTGTAGTGAGAGATTGCTTGGTTGGTGGGTAGGGGTGGGAACATTATGGTCAGGGTATGGGGTTAGGGGCAGTGGAGATGCATGGTTGGGGGTGGGGGGAACATTATGGTCGGGTTATGGGTAGGGCAGTCAGTGAGAGATTGCTTGGTTGGTGGGTAGGTAGGGACATTATGGTCAGGTATGGGTTAGATGCAGTGAGAGATTCTTGGTTGGTGGGTAGTTGGGTGGAACTATGGTCAGGGTATGGGTTAGGGGCAGTGAGGAGATTGCTTGGTGGTGGGTAGGGGGGGGAAACATTATGGTCAGGTTCTGGGTTAGTGCAGTGAGAGATTGCTTGGTGGTGGGTGTAGGGGGGAACATTATGGTCAGGTATGGGTTGGTGAGTGAGAGATTGCTTGGTTGGTGGGGGTGAAGTAGGTGGGGATCTATGGTCAGGTTATGGGTTAGGGTGGCAGTGAGAGATGCTGTGGTTGGGGGGGGGGTGGGACTTGGTGGGGACTTATGGTAGGTTATGGTTAGGTGTAGTGAGAGAATGCTTGGTTGGTGGGTAGGGGTGGAACATTATGATTGGGTTATGGGTTAGTGTAGAGTGAGTGGATGCTTGGTTGTGGGTCTGGGCGGTTTGTTGAGCTTGCTTGTTGGTGGTAGTGCTATGTACATTTTTAGGTCGGATTTGGATCTGGTTTCTTGTTTCATTGGTCTTAGTGGGGTGACATTGGGCATTTAATGATTCTGGTTGTTCATCATGTCTTTCGGTTCTTGTTTAGTTCGTGAACTATTCTTGTGGTCTGAGAATGACTTCCAGGGTCCAGTTTGTACAGTACTAGTTTTCTAGTTTTGTTGGTTGGTGGGGGGGGCGGGTCGGGGGTTAAGGGCGCGGAGGGTAGGAGAGAGAGAGGGGGAGTGGGTGGGGGTGGGGACAGTTGCGGTGGGGTAGGGGATGGGTTGGTATGGGGTAGGTGGGGGAGGGTGGGGACATTATGGGGAGTTATGGGTTAGGCGCAGTGAGAGATGCTTGGTTGGGGGGTTAGGGGTGGGAACATTATGGTCAGGTTATGGGTTAGGGGCAGTGAGAGATTGCTGGTGGGTGGGTGGGGGGGGAACAGGGAACATTGGGTCGGTTATGGGTTAGGGGCAGTGAGAGATGCTTGGTTGGTGGGTGAGGGGGGAAACTTATGGTCAAGGTTAGGGTTAGGTGTGTAGTGAGAGATTGCTTGGGTGGTGGGTAGGGGTGGGAAAACTATGGTCAGGTATGGGTTAGGTGTAGTGAGAGAGATTGCTTGGTTGGTGGGTAGGGGTGGGAACATTATGGTCAGGGTATGGGTTAGGGGAGCAGAGTGAGGAGATTGCTGGGTTGGTGGGTAGGGGTGGGAACATATGGTCGGGTTATGGTTAGGTGCAGTGAGGATGCTTGGTTGGTTGGGTAGGGGGGGGACATAGGGGCAGGTTATGGGTAGGGCAGTGAGAGATTGCTTGGTTGGGGTAGGGGTGGGGAACATTATGGTCAGGTTATGGGTTAGAGTGCAGTGAGAAGATTGCTGGTTGGTGGGTGGGGGGGGAACATTATGGTCGGTTATGGGTTAGGGGCAGTGAGAGATTGCTTGGTTGGTGGGTAGGTGGGGACATTATGGTCAGGTTATGGGTTAGATGCAGTGAGAGATATCTTGGTTGGTGGGTAGGGGTGGGGACATTATGGTCAGGGTATGGGTTAGGGGCAGTGAGAGATTGCTTTTGGGTGGGTAGGGTGGGAAACTAGGTCAGGTATGGGTTAGGGGCAGTGAGAGAGCTTGCGTTTTGGTGGGTAGGGGGAGGGAACATTATGGTCAGGTGTATGGGTTAGGTGCAGTGAGAGATGCTTGGTTGGTGGGTGGGGGGGGGGGGGGGGGGGCATTATGGTCAGGGTAGGGTTAGGGTGCAGTGAGAGATTGCTTGGTTGGTGGGTAGGGGGGGAACATTATGGTCAGGGTATGGGTTAGGGGCAAGTGAGAGATGCTGGTTGGTGGGTTAGGGGGGAACATTATGGTCAGGTTATGGGTTAGGGGCATCATGAGATATTGCTTGGTTGGTGGGTAGGGGGGTCGAATTATGGTCGGCATGGTGTTATGGGTAGCAGTGATGGAGATTGCTGGTTGGTGGGGTGGGGGTGGGGACCTTATGGCGGGTTATGCGGGAGGTGCAGTTGAGAGATTGCTTGGTTGGTGGGTAGGGGTGGGAACATTATGGTCAGGTTATGGGTTAGGTGCAGTGAGAGATTGCTTGGTTGGTGGGTGGGGACATTATGGTCAGGTTATGGGTTAGGTGTAGTGAGAGAT
>WSYH01002480.1:17127-31503 GCA_036426205.1 Ascaphus truei
AACAAATGGTATGGTTGCAGTAAGATCTGTAAACAATAGGTTGAATAATGTGGGATACTAATAGTGCGTTCAGGTATGGGTTAGATGCAGTGGAGATATTTGGTTGGTTGGGTGGTAGGGGTGGGGGCATTATGGTCAGGGTATGGGTTAGGGCAGTGAGAGATTGCTTGGGTTGGTGGGTAGGGGTGGAACCTTATGGTCAGGGTATGGGTTAGGGGCAGTGAGAGATGCTTGGTTGGTGGGTAGGGGGGGGAGGAAAGTTATTCAGGTTATGGTGTAGGTTAGGTGCAGTGAGAGATTGCTTGGTTGGTGGGTAGGGGGTGGGAACATTATGGTCAGGGTATGGGTTAGGTGCAGTGAGAGATTGCTTGGTTGGTGGGTAGGGGGGGAACATTATGGTCAGGGTATGGGTTAGGGGCAGTGAGAGATTGCTTGGTTGGTGGGTAGGGGTGGGGGAACATTTAGGTCAGGGTATGGGTTATGGCATGAGATATTGCTTGGTTGGTGGGTAGGGTGGGAACATCATGGTCGGGTTTGGGTTAGGTCAGTGAGAGATTGCTTGGTTGGTGGGTGGGGTGGGGACATTATGGTCGGGTTATGGGGTTAGGTGCAGTGGAGATGCTTGGTTGGTGGTGTGGGCGACATTATGGTCAGGTTATGGGGGTAGGTGTAGTGAGAGATTGCTTGGTTGGTGGGTGGGGTGGGAAACATTATGGTCAGGTTATGGGTTAGGTGCAGTGGAGATTGCTTGGGTGGTGGTCGGTGGGGACATTATGGTCAGGTTATGGGTTAGGTGTAGTGAGAGATTGCTTGGTTGGTGGGTAGGGGTGGGGACATTATGGTCAGGATATGGGTTAGGTGTAGTGAGAGATTGCTTGGTTGGTGGGTAGGGGTGGGAACATTATGGTCAGGTTATGGGTTAGGTGCAGTGAGAGCTTGCTTGGTTGGTGGGTAGGGGGGNNNNTTGCATTGGTGTGGGTAGAGGGTGGGGACATTATGGTCAGGGTATGGTTTAGGAGCAGTGAGAAGATGCTTGGTTGGTGGGTAGGGGGGGAAAATTATGGTCAGGTATGGTTAGGGCAGTGAGAGATTGCTGGTTGGTGGTGGGTGGGGGGACATTATGGTCAGGGTATGGGTTAGAGCAGTGAGAGATTGCTTTGGTTGGTGGGGTGGGGCTGGGAACATTATGTCGGTATGGGTTAGGGGCAAGTGAGAGATTGCTTGGTTGGTGGTAGTGGGGAGAACATTAGGTCAGTGTATGGGTTAGGGCACGTGAGAGATTGCTTGGTTGGTGCGGTGGGGGGAACATTATGGTCGGGTATGGGTAGGGGCGTGAGAGATTGCTTGGTTGGTGGGTTGGGGGGGGGGAACCATTATGGTCAGGGTTTATTGGGTTAGGGGCAGTGAGAGATTGCTTGGTTGGTGGGTAGGAAGTGGGGGACATTATGGTCAGGGTTATGGGTTAGGGGCAGTGAGAGATTGCTTGGTTGTTGGGTCAGTAGGGGGGAACTTATGGTCAGGTTTAGGTTAGGGGCAGTGAGAGATTGCTTGGTTGGTGGGTGGGGGATGGGGGAAAACTTATGGTCAGGGTATGGGTTAGCGCAGTGAGAGATTGCTTGGTTGGTGGGTAGGGTGGGCGACATATGGTCAGGTATGGGTTAGGGCAGTGAGAGATTGCTTGGTGGAATGTGGGGGGGAACTTATGGTCAGTTATTGGCATGGGTTAGGGGCAGTGAGAGATGCTTGGTTGGTGGGTTAGGGTGGGGACATATGGTCGGGTATGGGTTAGGTGCAGTGAGAGGCATTGCTTGGTTGGTGAGTGGGGGGGAACTATGGTCAGCGGTATGGGTTAGTGGCAGGTAGAGTGCTTGGGGTTGGTGGGTGGGGGGGAAACCTTATGGTCAGGGGTATGGGTTAGCGGCAGTGAGAGATTGCTTGGTTGGTGGGAGGTGGTGGGGACATTATGGTCAGGGTATTGGGTTAGGGCAGTGAGAGCTTGCTTGGTTGGTGGGTGGGGGGGGACATATGGTCAGGGTTCATGGTAGTGCAGTGACGAGAGTTGCTGGTGGTGGGTAGGGGTGGGGACATTATGGTTAGGGTATGAGTTAGGGGCAGTGAGAGATTTGCCTGCTTGGTTGTGTGGCGGTGGAAACATTATGGTCAGGGATATGGGTTAGGCGGCAGTGAGAGATTGCTTGGTTGGGGGTGGGAGGGTGGAACTTATGGTCAGTGTATGGGTTAGGGGCAGTGAGAGATTGCCTTGGTTGGTGGGTAGGGGTGGGGACATTATGGTAGGGTTAGAGTTAGGGGCAGTGAGAGATTGCTTGGTTGGTGGGTAGGGTGGGAACATTATGGTGGGTTATGGGTAGGGGTTAGGGCAGTGAGAGATTGCTTGGTTGGTGGGTAGGGGGGGGGAACTTATGTGCAGGGTATGGGTTAGGGGCAGTGAGAGATTGCTTGGTTGGTGGGTAGGGTGGGGACTTATGGTCAGGGTATGGGTTGTTAGGGGCAGTGAGAGAGTTGCTTGGTTGGTGGGTAGGGGTGGGAACATTATGGTCAGGGTATGGGTTAGGGGCAGTGAGAGATTGCTTGGTTGGGGGGTAGGGGGGACATTATGGTCTATTATTGGTTAGGTGCAGTGAAGATTGCTTGGTTGGGGCGTAGGGGTGGACATTATGGTCAGTTTATGGGTTAGGGGCAGTGAGAGATGTGTGGTTGGTGGGTGGGGGGGAAATATGGTCAGGTTATGGGTTAGGGGCAGTGAGAGTTGACTTGGTTGGTGGGTAGGGTGGGAACATTATGGTCAGGTTATGGGTTGAGGTGCAGTGAGAGATTCTTGGTTGGTGGGTAGGGGGGAACATTATGGTCAGGTATGGTTAGGGGCAGTGAGAGATTGCTTGGTTGGTGGGTAGGGTGGGGACATTATGGTAGGGTTAGGGTTAGGGGCAGTGAGAGATGCTGGTTGGTGGGTAGGGGGGGGACATTATGGTCAGGTTATGGGTTAGGTGCAGTGAGAGATTGCTTGGTTGGGGGTAGGGGGGAATGGGAACATTATGGTCAGGGTATGGTTAGGTGCAGTGAGAGATTGCTTGGTTGGTGGGTGGAGGGGTGGGGAACATTATGGTCAGGGTATGGGTTAGGTGCAGTGAGAGATTGCTTGGTTGGTGGGTGGGGGTGGGGCATTATGGTCAGGTTATGGGTTAGGTGGCAGTGAGAGATTGCTGGTTGGTGGGTGGGGGTGGGGACATTATGGTCAGGGTATGGGTTAGGTGAGCTGAGAGATTGCTGGTTGGTGGGTAGGGGTGGGTTGGGAACATTATGAGGGTATGGGTTAGGTGAGTGAGGATTGCTTGGTTGGGGGTTGGGTGTGGGACATTATGGGCAGGTTATGGGTTAGGGGCAGTGAGAGATGTGGTTGGTGGGTGGGGGGACATTATGGTCGGTTATGGGTTCGGGGCAGTGGAGAGTTGCTTGGTTGGTGGGTAGGGGGGGGGGAACATTATGGTGGGTATGGGTTAGGGGCAGTGAGGATTGCTTGTGGTGGTGGGTAGGGGGGGGGGACATAGTGGCAGGTTATGGGTTAGGGGCAGTGAGAGATGCTTGGTTGGTGGGTGGGGGGGGACATTATGGTCAGGGTATGGGTTTGAGGGCAGTGAGAGATTGCTTGGTTGGTGGGTAGGGGTTGGGAACATTATGGTCAGCTATGGGTTAGGTGCAGTGAGAGATTGCTGGTTTGGTGGGTAGGGGGGGGGAACATTATGGTCAGGTATGGGTTAGGTGCAGTGAGAGATTGCTTGGTGGTGGGTAGGGGGGGAATTATGGTCAGGGTATGTGGTTAGGGCAGTGAGAGATTGCTGTGGTGGGTGGGGGTGGGGACTTATGGTCAGGTTATGGGTTAGGTGCGAGTGGAGAGTTGCTTGGTTGTGGGTGGGGGTGGGACATTATGGTCAGGTGTATGGGTTCTAGGTTGTAGGTGGGGGGGGAGAGAATTGCTTGGTTGGTGGGGTAGGGGTGGGAGAACATTATGATGTGGGTTATGGGTTAAGGTGCAGTGAGATTGCTGGTGGTGGTGGGTAGGGGGTGGGGACATTTGGTCAGGGTTAGGGTTAGGGGAAGTGAGAGATTGCTGGTTGGTGGGTGGGGGAAGAATTGGGTGGTTATGGTAGAGGCAGTGAGAGATTGCTTGGTGGTGGGTAGGGGGGGAACATTATGGTCGGGTTATGGGTTAGGGGCAGTGAGAGATTGCTTGGTTGGTGGGTAGGGGGGGACATTATGGTCAGGGTTATGGGTTAGGGGCAGTGAGAGATTGCTTGGTTGGTGGGTAGGGGGGGAACATTATGGTAGGTATGGGTTAGGGCAGTGAGAGATTGCTTGGTGTGGTGGGTAGGGAAACATTATGGTCAGGTTATGGGTTAGGAGTGTAGTTAGTGAGAGCTGCTTGGGTGGTGGGTAGGGGTGGGAACTTTTGGTCAGGTTATGGGTTAGGTGAGTGAGAGATTGCTTGGTTGGTGGGTATGGGTGGGAACATTATGGTCAGGGTATGGGTTAGGGGCAGTGAGAGATTGCTTTGGTTGGTGGTAGGGGTGGGACCATGAATGTCAGGGTTATGGGTAGGGCAGGGAGTGATTGACTTGGGTGGTGGGTAGGGGGGGACATTATGGGCAGGGTGGTTATGGGTTTAGGGAGAGTGAGAGAGATGCTGTGGTTGGGGGTAGGGGTGGGAACTTATGGTCAGGTAGGGTTAGGGGCAGTGAGAGATTGCTGGTGGTGGGTGGGGGGAACATATGGTCAGGTTATGGTTAGGGCAGTGAGAGATTGCTTGGTTGGTGGGTAGGGTGGGACATTATGGTCAGGTATGGGTTAGGGCGAGTGAGAGATTCTTGGTGGTGGGTAGGGGTGGGAACCTTATGGTCAGGGTATGGGTTAGGGGCAGTGAGAGATTGCTTGGTGGTGGGTTAGGGGGGCGAGGTGGGAACTTCAGGGAACATTATGGTCAGGTTATGGGTTAGGTGCAGTGAGAGATTGCTTGGTTGGTGGGTAGGGGGGGAACATTATGGTCAGGTTATGGGTTATGGTGCAGTGAGAGATTGCTTGGTTGGTGGGGAGGTGGGGACATTATGGTCAGGTATGGGTTAGGTGCAGTGAGAGATTGCTGGTTGGGGGTGGGGTGGGACATTATGGTCAGGTTATGTGGTTAGTGGTCTTAGTGGAGATAGTGGAGATATGGCTTGGTGGTGGGGTGGTGGTGGGAACATATGATTGGGTTATGGGTTAGTGGCAGTGAGTGATGCTTGGTTGGTGGGTAGGGGGGGGACATTATGGGCAGGTTATGGGTTAGGCGCAGTGAGAGATTGCTTGGTTGGTGGGTAGGGGTGGGAACATTATGGTCAGGTTATGGGTTAGGGTATGAGAGATTGCATGGTTGGTGGGTGGGGGGGGGGGGAACATATGGTCGGGTTATGGGTAGGGGCAGTGAGAGATTGCTTGGTTGGTGGGTAGGGGGGGAAACATTATGGTCAGGTTATGGTTAGGTGGTGAGAGATTGCTTGGTTTGGTGGGTAGGGGTGGGAAACATTATGGTCAGGTTATGGGTTAGGTGTAGTGTAGGGAGAGATTGCTGGTTGGTGGGTAGGGGTGGGAACATTATGGTCAGGGTATGGGTTAGGGGCAGTGAGATTGCTGGGTGGTGGGTAGGGGTGGGAACATAGGATCGGGTTATGGGTTAGGTGCAGTGAGTGATTGCTTGGTTGGTGGGTAGGGGGGGACATTTGGGCAGGTTATGGGTTAGGCGCAGTGAGAGATTGCTTGGTTGGTGGGTAGGGGTGGGAACATATGTCAGGTTATGGGTTAGGGGCAGTGAGAGATTGCATGGTTGGTGGGTGGGGGGAACATTATGGTCGGGTTATGGGTTAGGGGCAGTGAGGGATTGCTTGGTTGGTGGGTAGGTGGGGACATTATGGTCAGGTTATGGGTTAGATGCAGTGAGAGATATCTTGGTTGGTGGGTAGGGGTGGGGAATTTGGTCAGGGTTATGGGTTAGGGGCAGTGAGAGATTGCTTGGTTGGTGGGTAGGGGTGGGAACCTTATGGTCAGGGTATGGGTTAGGGGCAGTGAGAGATTGCTTGGTTGGTGGGTAGGGGGGGAACATTATGGTCAGGTTATGGGTTAGGTGCAGTGAGAGATTGCTTGGTTGGTGGGTAGGGGGGGGAACATTATGGTCAGGTTATGGGTTAGGTGCAGTGAGAGATTGCTTGGTTGGTGGGTAGGGGGGGAACATTATGGTCAGGGTATGGGTTAGGGGCAGTGAGAGATTGCTTGGTTGGTGGGTAGAGGGGGAACATTATGGTCAGGTTATGGGTTATGGCATTGAGATATTGCTTGGTTGGTGGGTAGGGTGGGAACATTATGGTCGGGTAGGGTTGTACAGTGAGGAGATTGCTTGGTTGGTGGGTGGGGGGTGGGGACATTATGGTGGGTTATGGGGTTAGGTGCAGAGTGAGAGATTGCTTGGTTGGTGGGTGGGGACATTATGGTCAGGTTATGGGTTAGGTGTAGTGAGAGATTGCTTGGTTGGTGGGTAGGGGTGGGAACATTATGGTCAGGTTATGGGTTAGGTGCAGTGAGAGATTGCTGGGTGGTGGTGGGGACATTATGGTCAGGTTATGGGTTAGGTGTAGTGAGAGATTGCTTGGTTGGTTGGTGGGGTGGAGTGGGTGGGGACATTATGGTCAGGATATGGTTAGTGTCGTGAGAGATTGCTTGGTTGGTGGGTAGGGGTGGGAACATTATGGTCAGGTTATGGTTAGGTGCAGTGATGAGCTTGCTTGGTTGGTGGGGAGGGTGGGAACATTATGGGCAGGTTATGGGGTTAGGGGGCAGGAGAGATTGCTTGGTTGTGGGGTAGGGGGGGAACATATGGTCAGGGTATGGGTTAGGGGCAGTGAGAGATTGCTTGGTGGGTGGGGGGGGGCATTATGGTCAGGGTATGGGTTAGGTGCAGTGAGAGATTGCTTGGTTGGTGGGTGGGGGTGGGGACATTATGGTCAGGGTATGGGTTAGGGGCAGTGAGAGATTGCTTGGTGTGTGGGTAAGGGAGAACATTATGGTCAGGGTTCTGGGTTAGGGGCAGTGAGATATTGCTTGGTTGGTGGGTAGGGGGGGAATATTATAGTCAGGTTATGGGTTAGGTGCATTGAGAGCTTGCTTAGTTGGTGGGCAGGTGTTGGGGTCAGGTCTCTGGATTTAGTCTTGTAATGGTGAAGGGACGGACAGTGGGGACGATTGGACTGGTGAGGTGAGTGGCTTTGGAGGGTTTTGGAGAGACTTAAGGATGGTTTAGGAAGGGGTGAGGGTAGGGGAGTTCATGATTGTTGAGTGAGGGAGGGGATGGGATAGGAGGTCAACAGGTGATCATGGAATGTGATGCAGAAGAGATGAGTTTTGAGTTGGCTTCTGAAGATCGTTATTGAGGGGGCAGATGGGATGTGGAGGGGGCAGATGGGATGTGGTGGGGGAGCTTGTTTCAGTGTACCGTGGCGAGTAAGGCAAATGATTGCAATCTAGAGGAAGCATGAGGACCTGCGGGGGGTGGGGGGGAGGAGTAAGGACTGTGGCAGTGAGGATGGGAAGAGGATGGGAACGGGTGTAGGGAGAGATGAGTGCTGCAAGGTAAGGAGGAGCAAGACCATGGAGAGATTTGTAGACTGGGCAGAGGAATTTGAAGTGGGATCTTTGTTGGATAGGTAGCCGGTGGAGTTGGGAGAGGAGAGGTGTGACGTGGGAAGAGTAGGGGAGATTGAGAAGTGTACGGGCTGCAGCATTTGGATTTTTGGAGGGGTATGGAGGAGCAAAAGGGGAGACAAAGTAGTCGTCGAGGCGGGTGAAAATGAGGGAGTGGATGATTAGTCGACACATTTTTCATATGTTATATAGGTGGTCAACAGGTGATGTGTTATGAAGGTGTGTTGGGCAAAGAGGAGAGAAGGTTCAAAGGTCACTCCAAGGTTGTGAGCGGCAGAGGAGGGGGAGATGGTGAGGGGGGGGAGATGGTGAGGGTTGGAGAGATGGTGAGGGGGAAAGGAGATCATTTTAAAGAAGTGGGAGGACATCCAGGTGGAAATGGCAGAAAGGCAGGCAGAGATATGGGTGGAAAGTTTGTGTGAGAATAGTGGGAAGGACAACTAGATTTGGATGTCGTCTGTAAAAACATGGACGTTGAATCTATGGGAAGAATTGAGGGGGGGCAGTAGAGAGGAAAAAGAGAAGAGGATCAAGGATGGATCATTCGGGAACGCCAACTTAGTGGCTGGTGGGTGGAGAGGATGAAGGAGACAGAGTAGGAGCGGTGGGAGAGATAGGATGAGAGCCATGAAAGGGTGTTGTCAGTGATGCCAAGGTTGGTAGCGTCAAGTTGAGAGTGAGGTGATCGCTGGAGTGAGGTGATCGCTGGTGTCAAAGTCTGAAGAGAGGTCAAGGAGGATTAGGTTTGGGAGAGTTTGGAGTGGCGAGCTTGGGAGAGAAAGTTGTGGATGGTGAGGAGGGCAGTTTCAGTAGAGTGTGAGGGACGGAATCCAGACTGGACAATGGGAAGGAGGGAATGAGTGTGGAGGAAGGTGGAGAGTTGGTTGGGAACGATGCATTCGAGGAATTTGGAGAAGTATGGAACGAGTGAGATAGGGCAAAAGTTGGAGGGCAGGGAGATTTTTTTTGATGAGAGGGGTGACTATCGCAGTTTAAGGAGTCTAGGTATTGACCGATGGATAGAGAGAGGTTGAAGAAGGAGAAGTGGGAGGAGAGGAGAGACAGTAGTGTGGAATGGGGTCAGAAGGGGATATGGTGGGATGAGAGCATTTAAGGATTATGAGATCATCATCAAAGGTTGGGCAGAAGGAGTGGGTAGGGGTGGTGGATAGAGGGGGAGGGTGGTGGCTGGGGGCGGAGGGAGAGGGGGGTGCAGCGGTGGGGAAGGAAGCACGGGTGTTATTAATTTTTTGTGAGAAGTAGGAGGCAAGGTCAGTGTCTGAGAGGGGGAGGGAGGCTTAGGCACGAGAGATGGGGAGGGCTGTAGCAGATTGTTTAGTGTGGAGAACAGTTGGCATGAATGAGGTGATAAGGGTGTTACAGTATATTTGTTTTTGTGATTTGAGAGTGGAGGTGTATTGGTGCAGGAGGGATTGGAAGGTGGTGTGTTAGGATGAGGAATAGAAAGATTTCCATGATCTCTCAGCTGTGCAAAGAGGGACAGGGTGTTGAGTTGTCAGGTGAGCCAGGGTTGAGGTGGCTTTCTGGTTGGACGCACAGGGTTGAGTGGTGCGATTGAATTGAGGGAGGAGGAGGATAATGAAGAGCTGAGGGTGGATAAAGCAGGGTTCAGTGGGAGAGGGGAAAATGATGTGAGTGGGGGATGAGTAATGAGGTGGTGGAGTTAAGGGAGGATGGGTCAATGGATTTGAGGTTTCTGCGTAGGATGGGATTGGGTGGGGGTGAGGAGAGGGGAGCGATGCAAATGATGGTGGAGAGGAGAAGGTGATTGGAAGGTGGGAAAAGGAGTGATTAGGGGGACTCGGCGTGGCATCTTGCCACGTGGTACGTGGGTGGGGGGAGATTGAGTAAGAGAGAGTCCAAAGGAGGAAATGAGGGGCATGAAGGCAGAGGGGGGGGGGGTGTTATCGAGGTGAAGGTTAAAGTCACAGAGGATGACAAGGGGGTTGGGGAAGGTTTAAGAATGAAGAGAGGAAGCATTCAAACTCATTGAAAAATGGTGGGGGTGAGCCAGGGGGACGATAAATTATGATGACTGTGATGGGAAGAGGGAAAGAGAGAGAGCAGGCATGGAATTAAAAAGAGGAAAAAGCGAGGGAGGGGAAAGAAGGGGGGTTGGGGACAGGTGTCCAGGATGAGGAGACAAGGAGGCCATCTCCTCCTCCAGTGCCGGTGTGACGTGGGGTATGGGGGGGAAGTATGATTGTGTAGATGAGGACAGTGGGGTGGCTGTGGTTTTGGTGGGGATCCATGTTTGGGTGATTGCAAGAAATGCAAGATTGTTTTGTAGGAAGTGATCAAGGGTGAAGGTGGTTTTATCGCAGATGGATCTGGCGTTCTAGAGAGAATAGGTGGTTGATGGAAGTTTGGGTGGGAGTGGGGGGTGATGGGGGGGAAGTGAGAGATGTTTACAAGGATGGGGTGTATGAGGTTAATCTGGTTGGAATAGTGAGTGGAGGTTAGCTTTTGGTGAGGGATGGGGGTGGTGAGGACAAGGATTGAGAAGGATGGTGGCATTGGGGGGAGGGATATGTGGGGCAGAGGCTTGTGGGGGAAAGGAGGGGGGGGTGGTAAGGAGGAGGAGGAGGAGAAGCAAGGAGGGACAGCTGATCATGCTATGGGGTGGATGAGGGATAGGATGGGGCAGAAGCGAGGATAATTGGTGAGGGACTGATAATGATTTATGAGGTTATCAGTGGTAGTTCAGCAAGGGTTAGGGGTAATTGTAGTGGGGATGGAGGTGCCAGTTAGTGATGGGGCAGTCTGTGTAGGGGTAAAGAGTACAGTTAATGTCGGAATCATTTGTAATGGGGACGGTCATTTGTTAGCATTTGCGACAGTAGTAGTCAATTTGAGAGCACTGGGAAAGGAACAATCAGATTTCGGAAGCGATGGGGACGGGAAGAAAGGGATTATGAGCACTTGGAAAGGGAATAATCAGACTAGGAAGCGAAGGGGGAATCTCCCCAATACAAGCGATTAGGAACCATTGGGGACAATGGATTTCTTAGTACTGGGAACGCGTTGGAAGCAGGGTGGGGGGGGAGACACGTTGGAAGCAGGGTGGGGGGGAGCAAGAGTGAGAACAGTATATGAAACAGGCCGCGCAGGAGAGGAAGAAGGGGAGTATAGTTATAGTTACATATTAGTTAATAACAATACAGTAGTTCTAGTTAATAACAATAAGAATGTCTGGTGATTGGTAACATGGTGGAACGTGAGGCAATGGATATGAGGCTGGTAACATTGCTTAGGTAGGGGGAGCTGTTGAGAGAAGTAGTCCTAGTAGCTGGGGTGGCTGTTGGTAGGGCGAGGCACTTATGTCACACTGTCACCTTGATGTGTCACAACATTATTCTTATGTCAGCTGTGTCACTGTCACCCACTATGTCCACACAGCAAGTGGCTACGTCTTGTATGGGCAGCGCCTCGGTCTCCTGGAGGAACACCCCAACGCAGAATCCCTGCGCTTTATCCGAGCCGTGGAGACCATGATAAAGACCACTCTACCCCTGCTGTTCCTGCCGCCCAAACTCCTGCGCCTGGCAGACAGCCACCTATGGACCGAGCACGTTAACGCCTGGGACATTATATTCCAGCAGGGTATGTATACACTGGTAATGAACATGCTGCGCTGTATAATGATGCGGAGTAGCTATACATTGTGTGAAAGAGAATGTGGTACAGTTATTGAAGGGATGTATATAAAACCGATCCGGGTAAACAGTATTTTTCCTCACTGGGACTTTCAACTTCCTCAGAGAGAGATCCCGGCTGTGTAAGTGTTCTGAGACTTGCAAGCCACGTTACGGGTCTCTAGGGGGAGTATCTGGTGATCAGGGTGAGTCGGGGTTCCAGTACCCTTAGACAGCTGCTTAAGAGGTCCAGACCAGGATTTTCACTTGTCTTTGGAAATTCCACAAGGGAGCTGCTTGCACATCACCTTGGCTAACTAACAGGCGCCAGAATGCGCCAGAAAAGGGCCTAACGCGCACAGGAGAGAAAAGACAAAAAACAAAACATAGTGTAATCTATTGTCATAGTGTAATAGTCATTACTATTGGTACAGTCACCTGTTTCTTGCTACTGTTTTGTTATTAGTTTTTGCGCATCCCTGTTTTTTCCTGCATAAGTGTTTAAGATGCAAAGCTGAGTTACAGAACTGTAGCTTACCCCTTTCCCAATACCACAGCCAGGAGAGCCGGGGGGCTGAAAGGTACAATTGCCCATCACTTGCTAACCTTAATCTTTATTTAGTTAAGTGGGCAAGCCAACCAGCTGCAGATAGGGTGATCTGTGTATAGCGAGTGCTCAAAAAGAGCAATGATTTTGTGTTGTTAAGTTTGTTTTACCGACATGCTGATGTGTTAGAGACATAAACATACATCTATGCTGCTGAGCATGGTCTCTGTGTGACTTGTCCTAGAAGACTGTGTGTTACAGGGAGGTCCAGACAATGGTCAGAACACCCTGTGCGGCCCTTTGTCATAACTGATAATGAACACGCTGCGCTGCATAATGACGCTGAGTATCCACCCCTTATCTCAACGCTGATCCTAGAGAAAAAAATAACAGAGTTCTTGAACCAGTGCTACCCAGAATTGGGCATAAACAGCATTTGACTGAAGCTGTAATTAGCTAGTTAGGGAGAGACGCATGAAAAAGTGAGAGAGACGATACAAAGCCATAGAGTATGCAATCCCCACGGCTCATACATTAGGGTGAAGGTATGCCTGCTGCAGCCAGTGGCAGCCTAACTGGCAATGGTGACTGGCTCTCCTCCTTAGTCTCAGGAACAAATACCCTTACAGCTGAATGCAATTTGTCATCTTCATACAGGTATATAAACCAATAAATCACCTGTTGAGCTACTCACGGTGCGGTCTCTCCGCTGAGGCGTGTGTCTCCGCTGAGGCGTGCGTCCTGTTGTACGATGCAATAGAAGAATACAGGGGAGGAAAAACGGAGCACAGCAAATGAAAAATGGGGGCTAAGCACAAGCCAAATAGGTTAAAAAAAATTGATATAGGGGTGACATTATGGAGGGTGGCATGGGGGAGTAACTCTGACGCGTTTCGTGCTCTTGGCGCTTTGTCAAAGCCTATCCTGGATTCGTCTAAATGCTGATCCCATTACCTGACCCATGACTATGATGTGACCACTCATGTGACCTCCTACCTGACCTCTGACCTCGCTCTCTGTTCCTACAGCTGATAGGTGCATCCAGAACATATACCAGGAATTCTGCCTGAAGCAAGAGCGTGGATACTCGGGAATCATGGCAGAGCTGTTACTGCAGGCAGAGCTTCCACTGGACTCCATCAAGGCCAATATCACTGAGCTGATGGCCGGAGGGGTGGACACGGTGAGAGGGACGCAGGGCCTCAGTGTATCATCTATACCTGGTAATGTCACTGGGCTGATGGCCGGAGGGGGGGACACGGTGAGAGGGACGCAGGGCCTCAGTATAACATCTATCCCTGGTAATGTCACTGCGCTGATGGCCGGAGGGGGGACACGGTGAGAGGGACGCAGGGCCTCAGTATAACATCTATCCCTGGTAATGTCACTGAGCTGATGGCCGGAGGGGGGGACACGGTGAGAGGGACGCAGGGCCTCAGTATAACATCTATCACTGGTAATGTCACTGGGCTGATGGCCGGAGGGGGGGACACGGTGAGAGGGTCGCAGGGCCTCAGTATAACATCTATCCCTGGTAATGTCACTGAGCTGATGGCCGGAGGGGGGGACACGGTGAGAGGGACGCAGGGCCTCAGTATAACATCGATCCCTGGTAATGTCACTGAGCTGATGGCCGGAGGGGGGGACACGGTGAGAGGGACGCAGGGCCTCAGTATAACATCTATCCCTGGTAATGTCACTGGGCTGATGGCCGGAGGGGGGGACACGGTGAGAGGGACGCAGGGCCTCAGTATAACATCTATCCCTGGTAATGTCACTGGGCTGATGGCCGGGGGGGGGGACACGGTGAGAGGGACGCAGGGCCTCAGTATAACATCTATCCCTGGTAATGTCACTGGGCTGATGGCCGGAGGGGGGGACACGGTGAGAGAGACGCAGGGAGTCGCTTTATCTCCCTCGGTATATAGTGTGTACGCTCTGCAGGACAGGGAATCGCTGTACTGCAGAATGTATAGTGTCAGCGCTATATATAATTATAATATTATGCCGTATCTATCGATTGCCAGAAGGCAGACTCGGGGTCCCCCTGTCACTTAGTACTATCACGTGGGGCAGCGGTGACGGTGAAGCGGTCCTAAGTAATCAGAACATAGGAATATCCCGTCAGCGCCCGTATGAACGTCGTATGTTCTCTCACTTGCTCCATTTTCTCAACACCTATTCTCTCCTGGACCCTCTACAATCTGGCTCCCGCACTGCTCACTCCACTGAAACAGCCCTCACTCAAATAACTAATGACTTCCATGCTCACTCTCCCCTCCCTCCCTCTCTCCCAATCCTCCTCACACTCTCTCACTCTCTCACATTCTCCCTCCCTCTCTCTCTCCCAAACCTCCTCTCACTCTCTCACATTCTCCCTCCCTCTCTCTCTCCCAATCCTCCTCACACTCTCACACTCTCTCACTCTCTCAC
>WSYH01002480.1:34142-44670 GCA_036426205.1 Ascaphus truei
GGTCCAGGAAAGGACGGCGGTACGGCTACGAGTCTTCCATGGCAGAGTGGGAGAGACGGACGTGAACGGGGGGGGAGGGTCTCCAGGCAGGTCAGTATAACGCCTCCCGGAGAAGCCCACTGTTTCTGACCTCCCCCCTCTTGTCTTTTTCAGCGCACTGCTTTCTCTCTCCCTCCTCATGTAATCCCCCTCAGCAGTGAAGGGGTTAATCCTAGCTTGCACCTGCGGTAAATAACCCCACCAGAGCAGGGACAGGCTCGGCTCTACTACCTTCCTCACAGCTACAGGCAGGATACGGCGTCTTTATCCCCTCTCCCACCAGTGTCCCATTAACCCTCTCACTGCCAGGAGGCGTGGGCTGTCAACCTTCACAGAGCCGCAAAGGGCAATCTCCATTAACCCCCTCCGTGCCGCACGCTGGCTCTCTCTAACCCTCCTCCCCCTCTGTTGCAGTGTACTAAGTGCAGAGTACGCCGATGCACTGAGCAGGATTTCCGCCGTGGTCCGTCAGCACCGGCAAACCATGATCCCAGGGGAGCCTCAGCTCAATGTGTGTGACCTGGCAGTCATGGTGAGTCCCTTCGCGTCCCCAGCTGCCATTTTTAAAGCTCCCGTAACCATGAACATCATGTGTCAGATCTGCAATCGGGGGAATGGGCTCCGTAGCACCCAGGTCAGCGGTGGGTAACCCCAGTCCGCAAGGGCCACCAACAGGTCAGGATATCCCTGCTTCAGCACAGGTGGCTGTCAAAGACTTAGCCACTGATTGAGCCCCCTGTGCTGAAGCAGGGATATCCTGAAAACCTGACCTGTTGCTGGCCCTGGAAGACTGGAGTTGTCCGCCCCTGGCCTAGAACTTCCTATCTGCAATAAGCACAACACACAATATCCCGGGATACACAATATCCCGGGACACACAATATCCCGGGACACACAATATCCCGGGTCCAGGAAAGGACGGCGGTACGGCTACGAGTCTTCCATGGCAGAGTGGGAGAGACGGACGTGAACGGGGGGGGAGGGTCTCCAGGCAGGTCAGTATAAACCGCCTCCCGGAGAAGCCACTGTTTTCTGACCTCACCCCTCTTCTTGTCTTTTCAGGCTGATTTCTCTCTCCTCCTCATGTAATCCCCCTCAAGCAGTTGAAGGGGATAATCCAGCTGCACCATGCCGGTAAATAACCCCACCAGAGCAGGGACAGGCTCCGGCATCATACTTACCTTCTCACAGCTACAGGAACAGGATAGAGGCCTGTCTTTAATCCACTCTCCCACCAGTGTCCAATTAACCCTCCTCTCAATGCCAGGAGGCGTGGGCTGCAACCTGACAGAGCGCCAACGGCAATCTCCATTAACCCCCTCCGTGCCGAACGCTGGCTCTCTCTAACACTCCTCCCCCTCGGTTGCCAGTGTTACTAAAGTGCAGAGTAAGCAGTATGCATATGAGCAGTGATTTCCGCCGTGTGGTCCGTCAGCACCGGCCAAACCATGGGATCCCAGGGGAGCCTCACTCAATGTGTGTGACTGGCAGATCATGGGTGAGTCCCTTCGCGTCCCAGCGACATTTTAAAGATCACGTAACCATGAACATCATGTGTCAGATATGCAATCGGGGAATGGCTCCGTAGACACCCAGGTCAGAGGTGGGTAACCCCAGTCCGCAAATGGGCCACCACAGGTCAGGTATCCCTGCTTCAGCACAGGTGGCTGTCAAAGGACTTAGCTCACTGATGAGCCCCCTGTGTGAGAAGGGATATCCTGAAAACCTAACTGTTGCGGGCCCTGGAAGACTGGAGTGTCCGCACCTGGCCTAGACTTCTATCGGAAATAAGCACACCCGGGACACACAATATCCCGGGACACACAATATCCCGGGACACACAGCAGCGCAGGACACACAGTATCCCGGGACACACAATATCCCGGGACACACAGTAGCCCGGGACACACAGTAGCCCGGGACACACAGTAGCCCGGGACACACAGCAGCCCGGGACACACAGCAGCCCGGGACACACAGCAGCCCGGGACACACAATATCCCGGGACACACAGCAGCGCGGGACACACAATATCCCGGGACACACAATATCCCGGGACACACAATATCCCGGGACACACAATATCCCGGGACACACAATAGCCCGGGACACACAATAGCCCGGGACACACAATAGCCCGGGACACACAATAGCCCGGGACACACAGCAGCGCGGCTTTCCTCCCGGGCGTGTTAGGGCTCTTACAAAGGAAACGCTGCGGCCGTCCCGAAGATGCAGTGATCAGCTGAGGGATAGAAGAAATATTTCTAGTTTCCTTGTACAGCTCTGGCAGTGTACGCAGTACTGTACATAGAATTGTTCAGCACAACCAGTCCCTGCCCTGCAGAGCTTACAATCTAATGTTGGTGCTTGAGGCATAGGGAGATGGTGACTCGCCCAAGGTCACAAGGAGACGACACCGCGGTTCAAACCAGCTTCATACCACTTCAAAGACTCTGATACTACCAGTGAGCTGCTACTTCAGCACAATCAAGAAACGTAATCTCTGCCGAGGCTCATGTGATAATGCAGCGCCATCTACTGCTGGCTGAGGGGATTGTCCTATATACCCCCTTGTATCGGGATGTGTGTGGTTAAATACCCTCCATGTGACGTGTGTGCGGTTAAATACCCTCCATGTGACGTGTGTGCGGTTAAATACCCTCTGTGTATGTGTAGTTAAACACTCTCTGTGTAATGTGACGTGTGTGCGGTTAAATACCCTATGTGTGACGTGTGGTTAAATACCTTCCGCTAAACAATATTCAAAACTAAATACTGCATCAAAAGGAGCGTTTTGTTTCATCATGAAATGTGATTAGCATTTGGAAATGCAGAATAGCGTGTCTCCCTCCTCCCTCCCCTCTCCTCCCCCCCCCCCTCCTCCCTCCCCTCCCTCCTCCCTCCCCTCTCCCCTCCTCATAACCTTTGCCCAAAAGCCAAATCCAAAATGATTTATGAAACCATCAAGATTTCCTGTCGAAGCCCTGCATGGGATATAAATTATTTTCAGAAACAGTGGTGTGTGATATTGTAACGGTGTGTTTATAAAATAATAACACGGTGAGTGTCTCTCTTTGGAGGTTGTTGTGTGGATCAGAAATGGGCTGCCACAATTCCACCCCAGAGGTGGCTGCATAAATGCACCTGAAGCAATGAGACACGGTATCAATACACGACTGTCGCCACACTTTTCTGATGATTGAGTTGGAAGCACAAAGTTCCCTTATTGTATCTCCCTCCATTTCCCGTGCTGGTGCTTATATTAATGCCTGGGCTCTGGTCTTGCAGAACTGGTCCCCCCCGGGCTGCGAGAAGCTGGGGAAATGTCTAACGCCCCCGGGGTCCAAGCCCTGGAAATGCACCTGGCCTCATTAATTCAGAGGAACGCTCGCTCTCCTGCTTCAGCTCGCTCTCCTGCTTCAGCACCAGGAGTAAATCGGAGTTACGTGACCCACAGGTTCAGCGACAAAGGGAAACTGGGGATGAGACATCATAGCTCTGAACTGCAAAAGATGGCATAAAGTGTGGTCCCAACATTCAGTACTGAACAAGTTGCAGCTGTTGGCGACCAAGAGGGGGTCATATGTCCCTCTGCTTAACAATTTCTGTGCTACCCTTTAACGTCTGCTTTGTTTGTCCCTCCCACTGATTGTTACACAGTCTGCCACTGAAAGATAAGATGGTGGCTGTGAACAAAGAAGTGGGGGAGAGACCCTCTTTAGCTTCCTGGCCTCTTCATAAGGGACCCCCTCAAAGCATTAGCCTGCGGTATACCAACGCCTATGCAGCTAGGACATCGACCGGCAGAGCCCAGAACTCCGTCCACAGACTGCAGCTTTATCTAGGGTATGGGCACTGGCCTCATCTCTGGTTCACATTGCAGAACTGGCAGCAATTTACAGGCCACGTCTACACAGAGGATGTTTATCTGCATCCTGTACAGCAGGGGTGGGCAACTCCAATCCTCAAGGGCCACCAACAGGTCAGGTTTTCAAGATATCCCTGCTTCAGTACAGGTGGCTCAGTGTTCGACGGCACCATCTGTACTGAAGCAGGGATATCTTGAAGAGCTGTTGGTGGCCCTTGACCCCTGCTGTACAGACAGGTTGTCGGCTACATGGGCATGGATTCCCATGTCGCCTCATTCACCTTGAAATTCTCCCGTGTGCGTTAATCACACGCCTCTTCTATACGCTGCACTATGTATGTACAGTTTGCAAGGAGTGCCATAGAATGTTTACTACATACTGTAACCCCTTTGATGTCGTTGCTGCCAGCAGCACACAATACATTGCTTGTTCCTCTTGCAGAGGGGTTAGCCAGTCCCTGCCTAGAGATGCCTTTAATTAAGCAATGTCTTGCAATGCACTGATGTTTTCTGGCAGCGAAGGAGTTAATTACCCTCTTTAGTTGGTGTTTTAAACCCCTTTGCCTGCCAGGAGGATTTAGTCACCTCTGGTCATAAAGCCAGGCTCCCCTCACTAAATGCTGCTTTTGTAAGAATTACACTCCTCTCCAGCAGGGAGAGGGTTAATGCCAAAATAAACCACCGTGTCTTAATGACAGTTTTTGTGTAATGTATAAAAGAGGAGCGCAGAGAAAAGTCTGTGTTAAAGAACATTGCACATACTACACATATGTTATAAAGTAGTCTGCCTGTGCTATGGATCACATGCCACATAGTAACCTTTCAAATACCTGCACATTCCCTTTGTGTTTGGTGGGGGAGTGAGTAATACCCATGTCATATACATTACATTTGTGTTTGACAGATTACAAATAGATTTAACCCTGCAGATACCACGGGGTTTATTTAAACAGTTCCATTTTGTTTTCCTTATACACTTCCCTGGGAAACTCTTAAAGTTATTTTTTTTTTGGCAGGGGATCTCAATAGTAACTTGTCATTTTGTAAACATGAAGTTGAACCCTAATCACTGCACCCCTGAGTTGTTGCTGTATTCTGATATCGTATCATGTACTTTGTGCAGTTAGAAGTCGGCCAAACTATTCCACATCACTTCTCTGAAATAACAGATCTAGTGCTAGTTTTAAAAAGCTTGCTTATAACTGTACTGTTAGTATTTATTCGCCTTATTTACAGTCCTTGTCTGAATAGTAGGAAGAAGGATGTGTGTGGCAAAATCACATAGCACTGTGGGAAAATCGTGCACTTAAGTGGTGCAGTTGCCACTGGATGTAAAATATCAGACTGCATATCACTCCTGTGTTTAGTCTTTTAGTATTAAACATGTCAAAGAATGGATTTTTCCTGCCGGTATCATACTGCAAATCAATGTAAACCTGTGCTAAGAAGAGCAATACGCCCCCTCTCCCTCCACCTGAGGATTGAATGCATTCATACTGCCGCAATTTGTCCCTGTGCTGGGGTGTACAGCATGCATTTTTGTCGGGGGTGTACCAAGATGGTGGCACCCGTTTACACCCCACGCTGGATGTCTGTGCGTGATGACGTCAGACGCTGTCACATGTTCGCCTTTACCGGTTCCCCATTCACAGACTGGATCGTGATGAGTGAGCAGCAGCAGCTGGAGGAGCGTGTCCGCCGGGCGGTCCGGGTCTTTCCCGACTTCCCGTCCCCCGGGATCTACTTCCGGTGAGCGGAACAGAGGCTGCAGGCTCCATTAATCCCCCTGGGCACACAGGGTGTTAATAAGCAATGTGTGCCAGCTTGCATTGTGGGAAAGTTATTTAAAGAGAGCCACAGTAATTTTCCCATATATGTATGTATTGTTATTCATATAGCGCCATCCATGTACACAGCGCTTCACAGCAGTCATACACGTGACATAATAAAGTAACATAATGGGAATAAGATGGAAATGTAACAGGAAAAGGAGTCCCTGCCCTGAAGAGCTTACAATCTAAGGGGTACATAGGAAGAACGCACAGAGACAGTAGCAGGGTGTTCTGGTAAATGCGTCTGCAAGGGGTCGATGTATAGTATCAGCCACGGAGCTGCCCATATGAGAGGTACCCCCACAGTGAGCTTTAATGGGGAGGGGGGGAAGGGGACAGCAGGCACTTGACAAAGACCTTAGGGTCGAAACGTTGTGTATACTTTAATAAATCTCTTTATTTTGGAAATCCGTGTGCCCCATCTTCATTCCTTTTTGTATGCCGTGGATTGGATGCAGCCGATCGTACATTGATGGGAGCACCGGTAACTGTATCACTCTGTAACATATTGTGGTCTGCAGCATTTACTCTTTGTTATATCAGAGTATTAACCCCACACCCAGGTTTGTCAGTCTCACCCTCTGACCGCGTGTCATGCAGCATGTAAGAGACACGACACCGTCTGCCGCAGGGCTCTGTGTATGATCTCATACTGTTTACGCCTCTCCATGCGAGCAGGGCCTGCAACTCATTGTAGCGCAATATATAATAATAATAACACGCAGAGATATAGTAGCATGCAGAGCAGGAGTGGCCGACTCCAGTCCTCAAGGGCCACCAACAGGTCAGGTTTTCAAGATATCCCTGCTTCAGCATATGTGGCTCAATCAGTCCCTGCTTCAGCACAGGTGGCTGTCTTTGATGTTGAAGTAGAAATATCCTTAAAACCTGACCTGTTGATGGCCCTTGAGGACTGAAGTTGGCCAATCCTGTGCTAAAGTCTTTATTTTTGTAGCAATGGAGACGTGCAGATGGAACGGGACAAATGCCCGGCATACCCCTGTCAGTCTGCAGGTTTGTATCATGTGCTCTGTTAATGCAGGTCCTTTTTTATCTCCTTAGGGATATCACGCCCGTGCTGAAGGATCCCGCTGCCTTTTCTGCTGCCATTGACCTGTTTGAGAGCCACCTCAGGGCAAACTTCCAGAAGATCGATGTCATTGCTGGTGAGCACTGTCCCATGCAACTGCTGCTTTACATGTTCAAGGGGAGTAAACCCCACGCAATGCTGGTACTGAGTATCTCCCAGCACGCAGTAGGGGGGTTTATCCTTGTGCGGGGTTAAGGGGAGCCAGGAGCATCGATACGGGCGAACAGTTCTGTGTATTGGGAGGTCACGGTTATGATTTTTGTTTTATATAATTGCTTAATATTGTGGTGTGTGTTTATTTTCTGAAGGCAGATTACAATATGTTTTTTATTCTAGTAAGTAACCATAATGTGAATTCTTTTAGAGAAGCAATCTACCACAAAACCAATAATCACCAACATATCCTGCAGTGCAGTTTAATGAGGGTACAGTTATGTATATTGCATAAACAGAATGACATACTAAATAAGGCCAAACAGATACAGAAGGTAAGAGGGCCCTGCTCGTGGGAACTTACAATCTAGAGGGAAGGAGGGACATTGTTGAAACGAAAGGTAATGTAGTTTATTGTGGGACAAAGTACACATCAGGATGGAGTATGCTGCACAGCTGATCCCTTTAAGGTTTGAGCTGTGGATGTTAGAGGGGGTGTTAGCGTGGAGATTGGTCCAGCCACACAGCTGGTCCCAATAACGTTGGATGGGGGGTGGATGTTAGGGGTATGCCAGATAGGTGTCCTTGAAAATGTGAGGTTTTTCAATGTCTGAATGTTGGGGGACTAGTCTGATGGTGCGTGATCGGGAATTCCAGAGAGGGCAGGACGGGAGAAGTCCTACAGGACGTGAGTGAGGGGCGGTAATAAGGCAAGAGGAAAGGCGAATGTCACGGACAGAATGTAGGGGGTGTTTAGGGATATATTTGGGCATGAGGGCTGAGATGCAAGTGGGGACATCGTTAAGAATAAGTCAATAACAATAAAAAAATATAAGCGTATAGTTCCTGATGTTACTGTTATTTCACTGACATCCGCTGTTACCATGGCAACCTCTGGTGCTTTAAGATATGCACGTGGTGACAGCAGCCATTTTAATTCCCCTTGGGAGGCAATGTTTCAATCTCCAGCATGCGTTCCAGAATTTAAAAAGGTTGGGATTGCTAGAAAGGAAGTTGCACTGGTAAAGAGCTGTAACGTGTATTTGAACGATGGTGGGTTACAGGGTTCGTTAATTGCTCTCTCCGCGTCTCGCAGGCCTGGATTCCCGCGGGTTCCTCTTTGGCCCGGCTCTGGCACAGAGACTCGGCATCGGCTTCGTGCTTATTCGGAAGAAGGGGAAGTTACCGGGTCCAACAGAGTCCGTGTCCTACACGCTAGAATACGGAAAGGTAAGCTGGAGGGGGCGTACGCGACGCCTCTGATCGGCAGTATCCCACAACGCAAAGCAGTCTGTAACCCTTTCTCTGCCAGAGGGGCCTGCAACAACACTCCCCTCTGGCAGGGGGGGGGTTAAGCACAGGTTGCCAGGCACATTGAGGAGCAGCGGAAACCTGCATGATTCACCTAGGACTTTGCCCTTAAAGGGGCAGTCCTGGGTAACCGGTGAAAAGGTTGTTTAAACTTGGACTTGTCAGTGTGATCGGCTCTTTAGAAAAAAGATTCCGTCCGCTTTTAAAGTAACCGTTTGACTTATTTGTATCCAGTTAATAATGAATGTTTCCAGCATACAGTATCAGTTAAAACATACTGGACACCTAACAAGCTCCTATTGAACCCCCAAAATAACCACAACGTATATATAAGCATATGAGTGTCACAGAGGAGTGCTACTGAGCATGGCAATATATATTTAAAACCAGAGACAGAACATAAAACACAGACAGAGCTCAGTGCACATCCAGTGAAACTCATACACAGGTTATTAAGAATTTATATTAGTGTTAGGGACCCTTGAAACGTGGTCTGCCGTGCAGTTGGCTCAAGGGCTTTCAACAATTTGGCCAAAATGTTAAACTAAAAGACCATTTTATTTAATAGATATTTATACATATATATTTAGGCACTGTACCGTGTATGAGTTTCACTGGATGTGCACTGAGCTCTGTCTGTGTTTTATGTTCTGTCTCTGGTTTTAAATACAGTATCAGCTAGTTCTGTTTATCTGTCTGACTAATGATGGATCCATAATAACTAGACAAGCACACTTCCCCTCTAGTTTAGAGGACTTACAAGACATTAGTGCACGGGTGGCCAACTCCAGTCGTCAAGGGCCACCAACAAGCCCAGGTATTGGGGATATCCCTGCTTCAGCACAGGTGGCTAAATCAGGGACTCGGTCGTTGATTGAGCCACCTGTGCTGAAGCAGGGATATCCAGAAAACCTGACCTGTTGATGGCCCTTGAGGACTGGCGTTGGCGACCCGTGCACGAGAGTCGCATTTTAATCTTATCAAAAACATAATGACGACAAACCGCTCACAAAAAATGCAGCATAAAAAGACTTGGTGCATAGGGAAATAATCGCATATAAACATGTGAGACGTGACAGTCAGGCATCACTAAAGCCCTAGAATAATGCACTTAAAAGTCTATAGACTAGGAAAATGTATGTATGTATGTATGTATGTATATATCTATATCTCCCCACAGTATTGGGAAGTATAGCCACCTCTAGCGGTATGTATATAGAGGGAGTGATCAACAGTCATATGTCGATATAATAAAATAATAAAGTTTTATTAATAATCCAAATATGGACGAAAGACGTGATACTATATATACAGTGCAAGCAGAGCTAAAATCCCCAAGCAAGAGACGGCTGAGATTGTAAACCGGAAGGCACAGCAGTCTTTCTACCAGGATATATTGCCTATCGATATAAAGGAACACAACGGAGCCCAAGATCCCAATATATTGGGATTGGTGAGAGAGTAAGGTTAATATTTACTAGGTATACATTAAGAGGTCTTAATTATATAGATCTAGTCAACTGAATACATGAATAATCCCGGTAAATAACTGTGTGTGTGTGTGTGTATATATATATATATCTATATATCTATATCTGCATGCAAAAACAGTATATATGCGAAGTGTCTTAATACTGGTTATATACGCCTGAAGAGCTATAATGTATTATAGCCATGAACCATATGTAAGTATGGGGATAAGAGGTAACTAGCTAGATAAAAAAAAGCCTCTGTTAAGGTATTAATACAACCGTATCTCCGTGTGTTCCTAGGCGTTTACTCTCCATCTCTTCCGTTGACAATCACGGGTGTCACTTCACCCCCGTTTTTGCATGTATTTATGTATATCAGCAATATATATACCACTAGCTGAGAGACCCGGCGTTGCCCGGGATGTAAATGCGTAATAGGTAGTATTATTTATAAATCGTGGAACAATAGGTGACTGTTTGTTGTAAAGGTTGGATAATAATATTGAAAAGAAAGATGGAAGAAAATGTAATACGATGTTGTATAAAAATGGTTTATTGTAACCACACCACAGTACAATGTATATTTTGGTGGCATAAGTGATGTAAAAATCTGAGTCGTGTGTCCTGCTAGGGTGTGAGGCGGCGGGTGGCGCGTGGGTTGTGAGTGCTGTGTGCGAGTGGGGGTCCTGCTAGGGTGTGAGGCGGCGGGTGGTGCGTGGGTTGTGAGTGCTGTCTGTGAGTGGGGGTCCTGCTAGGGTGT
>WSYH01002480.1:45328-84853 GCA_036426205.1 Ascaphus truei
GGGTTGAGGAGGGGGGGGAAGGGTTGGGGAAGGGTTAGAGGAGGATGGGGGGGAGGGAAGGGTAGAGGGGAAGGGTTAGAGGAGGGGGGGAAGGGTTAGAGGATGGGTTATCGTGCGGTGAGAGGGTAGGGTAAAAATTTGAGAGGGGGGGGGAAGGGCAGTAGAGGAGGGGGGGAAGGGTGAGCCATGAAGTGCGACTGTTTTCGAAGTGTGGATTTGGGAAAGAGAGTAGAAGAGGGGGGGGTTGGAAGGACGGGGGGGCGTAGGTGGGAAGGTTGGTAGGGAAAGGGGGGAGGAGGCGGTGGGAAGGGGGGGGGCGGGGCAGGGGGCGGGGAGGGGGGGGGGAAGTGGGAAGGGGGGGGAAGGCACGGTGATTGGGGGCGAAGGGGGGGGGGCCGGTGGGAAGGGGGGGTGGAGGGGAGTGTTGAAGGTGGGGGTGTGGGGGGGAGGTGAGGGTAGGAGGGGCGGTAGGGGGGGGTGAAGGGGGGGAGAGTGAGGGAGGTGAGCAGGTGGATGGAAGGAGGGAGGGGGGTGAAGGAGGGAGGGGTGAAGGGGGGGGTGAGGAGGCGGAGGGAGGTGAGAGGGGGGGTGGAGTAGGGGGGGGGAGGGTAAATGGGGGGGAGTGAAAGTGATGAGAAGTGGAGTGAGGGGAGGTGAAAGGGGTGAGGGGATGGTAGGCGGTGAGTGGGAAGGGGAGGTGAGGGAGGTTGGGGGAAAAGGGGTGAAGGGGCCGCCTCACTACACAGTCGGCAGGGTCCAAGTGATTGAGGAGGGAGGCAGCGGTGTTGTGCCGCTCTCACGTGTGTCCGGGCAAGGATCGCTCGTACCCCGATGACTGTAGGAGGCGGGGGAGCAACGGGGGTCGGATGGGAGTGGGGTATACGGGGGAGAAATGACACTGGAGGGGGGGGGGGGGGGTGGGAGGGATGGAGTGAAGGGGAGGGTGGAGGGGAAGGTGAAGGAGCTCACTACACATTCCGGAAGGTCCCACGTGGATATGAGGCGGGAGGAGCAGCGTGTTGTGGCGCTCCCCGAGGTCCCGAGGCGCGCCATCTTGGGCACTCGGCGCGCGAAGGCAGACGCCTAGGCCATGGCTGTTCCCCGCGGGGAGGGGTGAGTTGTGTAGCGCACGGGGAGGGGGGGGCATGTATATGTGTGGGCGGGGGGTGGAGAGGCTGGGAGATTAGAGGGGGGGTCTCGCACGGCCGCTGACACTGGGTGGGGGGGGGGGGGCGCTGAAGGGGGGGGTAATAATAGTGTGTGTGTCGCGACTGTAGGCGGGCGCGGGGGAGGGGGGGGGCAGGGTGAAAGCGCGGGAGAACCGGGAGAGGAGGAGGTGCGCGCGGGTGCTGCTAACACTGTGAGCCCCGCTAATGTATGTAACAGTGTGTGTGTCACTGTGTGTGTGTGTCCCGTGTGTGTGTGTGTGTGTGTGTGTGTGTCACTGTGTCTGTGTGTGGTCCCCTGTGTGTGGGTGTGTGTGGTCCCCCTGTGGTGTGTGGGTGTGTGTGTGTGTGTGTCTTGTGTGTGTGTCCCCCCCTGTGTGTGGTGTGCCCCTTGTGTGTGTGTCCCCCTGTGTGTGTGTGTGTGTGTTTGTCCTGTGTCCTGTGTGTGGTGGTGTTCCTGGGTGTCCTTTGGCCCGTCACTCCGCCTCAGGCCAATGAGAGGTGTGCGGGGGCGGGCGGGCCAAGGGACCAATGAGATTTCCCCTAGGGACACCGGACATCCAGGCAGGCAAACATACAGTGCTTTCACTAATATAGTATAAGATTAGGTCTGTATGTGTGTAACTACGCAATGAAAATGATTCATATGTATTCGGTTTACTAGATATATTAAATATCTCTTGCTAGCTAGAGATATAGATATATAGCTATATCTCGCTATATCTATATATCTACCGGTTTATAATTAATTTTTTTCCCTTCCTCCTGGTCCATAGACTTGAGTGCATTATTCTAGGGCTTTAGTGACCCCTGGTGGTCACTTCTCAAGTGTTTTTATACACATTTTAATCTTGTATGTAACTGTTAGGCCAAGTCCCCGCTGCACCCGCCTGCACGCCCGCCTTGCGTACTAGCGGCGCTTGCACTGCACATCACTGTGGTCTGCAGGTACCCTTTTTCCGGTGCGGGGGCGTGGCCATGATGGGGGGCACGCCCATGAACTTTTGCAGAACGCGCAGAAATGCTTCTCGGCTCCAACAACAACAACAAAAAAGTTTCATTTAATAATACAAAAGTCCAACACAAGTGTTGCATATTTCCCTTGCAGATAGAGCCGCGCAGGGCATCGCCTGATCCATGTACAATGTAATTATTCATATGGATGCCCTGCTGAGCGCTATTTGCTGCCTTGTGCTCCTGTAACCTTGCTTAGCAATTCCTAATCATATGACTAATGCAGGTCAGCAGTGTACTGAGTGGCTCCTTAGCTGCCTTTGTGTTTGTATCCAATTTATCTTCAGACGTTGAACTTTTAAGCATTGAAGCATTTTAGAGCAGATTCCAGAAGCATTTTCTTCCATTGTTGTATGTATTATTTTTTTTTTTAAAGGTGTCAAACAGCTGCATTTTTACCTACTAAATGCCACTGCCCTTGATTCAATATCCCACCCGAGGGACAGTTAAAATTATCAACCTGAGGGTGGAGAATCAAACCAGTTTTATCTTCAGACGTTGAAGTTTTAAGCACTGCAGCATTTTAGAGCAGGTACCAGAAGCATTTTCTTCCATTGTTTTGTGTATTTTTTGTCTTGTGTGAAACGCAGCAGTATGTAAAGCATGGTTACTCCTGGCTGGGATACTTTAGCTGCAGTACAAGCACACCTTAACTGTTTAACATTTCCATTCACAATCCAGCTGGGAGGTTATTCACACGAGGCCCATGTCGCTGCAGCATTTTGATCGCTACATTAGGCTTTCCCATTCATTCCAATGTAATTTTTCAGGCCGAGCTTGAAATTCAGTGCGACGCAGTGGAACCTGGACAGAAAGTGGTGATAATCGATGATCTGCTTGCCACTGGAGGTAAAATAAATGCCAGTGTCCCTCTGCCATTGTGAATACTCCAATCTGGAGCTTATGACAACCTCACTCACTCAGTTCAGGGGAAAAAAGGACCCATTTTTTTGTATATTTTATATTTCTTGCTCAATCCCCATGAAAATGCGCACAATTGTAAATCTGTTATGCAGATTAACACAAATATAAGAAGCACAATGCAGACAATCAACTGCTCCCAAGAAGTCCCAGATACGCTGCGGGAGGTTCATGTTCATTAAGTGAGAAATAGGAGTTTTTACTTCGCAGCTCGTAAATGTGTGCAACTGTTTATAATCTAATCTGAAACACTAACATTACTATACTATAGTTTGAGTTCAGTGTGTTCAAAATGTCCTCCTGCTGCTGCTGAAACGTGCACCTGAAGACGAGAACGCCCATCTGATTGCATGACCGATGATGCGCTGATCCCGCTCCTGAACAAATGAGTTTTTTTCAGCCCTCCCAGCGACCGTCAGGGGTCTTTTTATGAAAGCGTTTTTGGGCCATAATTCTTGTCTCCAGCACTTTATAACGTGCTTACATTGTGGCCTAAACACCATTTTGTACTGATGTGCTTGATGAGGTCATCACACTGTCACCACTCCAAAGAATAGTTATTAGATCAAATAATTCTTAAATGTAATGATCTCCTGTGACAGATCTATAATGGCTCACATTTTCATAAAAATGACGTGATTTTTCTGCATGCTCTGACAAAAAGAAAGTAAAGTGTGTGTAACATGCTTTGTTAAAGGTATGAGTAACTGGTGACTTTCTCTCTGTACAGGGACAATGGGTGCAGCGTGTGAACTGATCAATAGAAGGAAAGCTGACATTCTGGCGTGTTTGGTCTTGATAGAACTGACGTCTCTTCATGGTGCAGATAAAGTGAAGCCTCACACTGTTCATTCACTGCTGCAGTACGACTAGCTCGCTTTCCGACTCTCTGCTCTATGTACGAGATCCAACTCTTTAACACCTTTTCTACCAGAGCAGCCTGCCATGTATCTGTAGCAGTGACCAGGTTATTCATGTATTTTAAGCAACTAGCTAGATGCAGGGACCACACCAATGGTTACCCGCACCTGAGATACTTACATACCTAGGGAGTGCTGGCAGTGGGATTATCAAAATGGTGGCATTTTAATGTCGTGCAGGCCAATAGGAAGCCGTGACATCTCTTACGACTTCCTATTGGCCAATGTGACGGAACATTTAAAAGTGCAGAGCTACCTGCACCCCTGGGAATGAGGGGGGCTGCCCAAGCTGAAATGAGTGCAGTTCTGCTTAAATATTGACGACAGATGACCTGCATTAGCTTTTCCTTTCCTCTGATCAGACCTTTATTGTACAAATGTCAGCATTATTTACGCTAGTGTGAAGTCCCACACTTTCTATAAGAAAGCAGTTTATTTGCTTGGCATTCATACCAATGAAAGTATTCAGTTTCCTGCATATTAACCTTTCAAGTGCTCTTATAAACTTAAGTGGCCCACCTTTATAAAGGTACATCATGGACAGTCGCTTGAATTATGCAGGGTGCCCACTTGTTTCCAACACTGGGGCACCAGTCAAGGAATGACCATGGCACAAGTGAGCATGCTCTGGTGGCACTGGACCCCTGGCACTGTAATGGTTAATCAGTTGGGCAACAAGTACAACCACTTTGTAATATGTGCCCAACATGTGGTCATCACATTTATTCTATTCTCTTAATCAAGTTAAGCCAGGTGTACACAACTGTGCCTTTTAAAAAAAAGTCTTCAGTTTGTTCATATCAAATGATTTGACAATCTTAGTTTTAGGTCCTGCATTTCACACATTTCTATGTACCCTATAAATGGTTGCCAGTTTGAAATATTCTGTTCCTCAAAAAAAAAAGTTTCAACTTGTAACTATCACACAAGTTGCACATTAGAGGCAATCAAGCAGTTGTTGCCACACTGCCTTTCATATCTTAATACAGCATTAAAGCAGGGAGACAGGTGCTGAACCCTGTTAATTTCAGCTCTGGAGACCCTCTGCTTCTAAATAACTCCAAAGGGGGTGTGGGCCTCACCTGCTGTTCTCCGCTTTGTCACATTGGACAATAGGAAGTCAAACCTGATGTTATCACAGCTTCCTATTGACATGCAGGGCCTAGGAGCGCTGAAATGCTGACTGTGCACGCTGGAGTGCCTACTGGCAAGCACCTCTAGGCAGGTACCAGAGCTGAAATTAATGGGGTTCAGGTCTAGAGAACCCATGCTTCACGTGTAAAAATAAATAAAAGGAGCCTGGATTGCTTCTAACAGCTGTAATCTGCAGTTTAATTGCCTCAGAATTTGTGTTTTCTACAGAACCAAGAATCATGTGAAAATGTTACAGGGAAGGGGAGAAACAACCAGACTCATAATACAAAAACATTAACTTATTATTTTTCAACTAAATAGGTAACATAACAGAAACTAGATTTTGATATCTAGACAGCAGTGAATTAATTACTACACAATGGATATTGGATTGATTGTCCACGTTATCAGTATAACTATTTTTATGCATCACAGCCTTCGTGAGAAATGGAGGTGCACTTTCCAACTGACAGCTTGTGAATAACATTGTCACATGTGTTTGCAGTTTGTGATAATAAAAAGTCAGGTCGCACCGCACTCAATATTTTAATTTGTTTGGTTTCAAGATAATAGACCTGCTACCTTGTTGGTGGTGGAAAGTAGACTTATACCACACATGTGAGAATTAAGAATGGTCATGTTTGGCCAATTTACTGAAGTTAGAGAAGATCTGGACAATCACTGTATTTTAAATTTGCTTGTTTCATGCCATGTTAATAATTTATCCTATTATATTTAATCACTCATCCTAGAGCAGTATAACATTGCTTTTTCCTAGCAATATAAGTTTGAGTACATTAATACATTTTGGGATTTTTACACATCAATTCTTGAGATTACAAGTGATTTTTTTTTTATTGCATTCAGAGATTTTAAAAGTCAGTTACTCAAGATATTTAAAAAAAACTGTAAATTGTTTACCAAACCACACCAAAACCCAGCAGACTGTCAGGAAACATTGAAATAATGCAGACATTACATCTGACTAATTGTAGCACCAGTGTCATATCCGTCACGTTAAATAGTATGTTATGTGGGAGGTGAACATGTCGGGATGATGCAGTAAAACAGTCTGTTTCCAAACTCTTGCGAGAGGCCAACAGATCTGCAGAATACAAACTAGGACATTTTCTGAATCTTGTCAGGAATAGAATGTAACAGAGTACAGGAATTATTGTAGCCTTCAATAGGATTTAGACATGTCAGCAGAATCTTTGAGCAGAGGTGCCCGTGTGATGGTAAGCGCCTTACTTTTAGCCCCGGGCACACCGGTTTGCATGTACTTACTGGTAAAGTGAATGGTTGTACTATTCCCCCCAGCAGAAACAGATTGCTACCAAGTCTGACAGGCCATAACAGCAGCACTCCTCATATTGGAGAGCCATTTAATAAAGACTTGTGACAAGCATTTTGGGAAGTAGTGTGCACCGGTGGTGAAAATCATGGTTGTCCTCCAGGGACCCCCCCCCCCCCCCAAATGAATTTTTTTTAAATTTTACATTTATTTTTTTTTTTTTTTTAAACATTCACACTTGGTACCAATATTCAATTATAACAAAAATAAAAAGCCTGCAACTGGACTGTAATAAATTGGTTTAATCCAAACAAACACATTTTTGCTTTGGATAGTTAGTACAAATTGAAATACAACCAGCCTATTCATATAAAAACAAAACAAAGAAAACTATTCAAAATTAACAAGCTCTATATACACACAAAAATATCTTCCCAATAAAATCTTATGTCACAATGTTAATTTGACCTAACAAGAGGCTCTGTAGCTACTGATAACCAAAATCAGCAAATTACTTGTGAATTTACAATGCTGGAATATTGTACCACCTATCGGGATTCCTGTTAAGACCTCTCCAGCAAGAGAGAGCTTAAGCTACCCAAATGTGACCAAAAAATTTTTTTTTCAATTAACTGAGCAAGTCTAGTTGTGGAATCGAAGATTCTGGTTTAATCGCTACATTCATTAAAATGATTGAACATGTTAAAAATGCCAACACGTCCTGGGAGGTCAACAGATTGGAACAGCAGACAATTCACTGAAACATGAAGTCCTTTAGTTACCGAGACTCTTCCACCTTCATTTTATTGGCCAGCCTCTCCAAAATGAGATTAAGGTCCGTAGATTTATTCAGCTTGAAGTAAGTATCCTTTCGGATTGGATGAACACTGAGCCAGTCAGGAACAAGCTCTGATATTAAGCGAAGATGTTTTTCCATTTCTCCTGCAGAGGGAGAGAGGTTACTTTAATTTAAAAACCTATTTTGAAGTCTGCTTTAAACAATTGTGTAATATTAAAATAAAAACCCAAACCTGGATAACTAGTACAGACCCAGCCTACCAGAGGGCCACACAGCATGATCAATACACAGGGCTTTGCTATCTCACCTGGAGACATTGACGAGCGGTAGCTGGAGATCACCCGGTTGCAGGCCAACTCCACTGTCAGGGCTGGCTTCTTTTCTGACACAAACACATTGCGCAGTATCCGCGCCAACTCAGGCAGCCTGGACATCATGAGGAGTCGCTCTTCCTGCTGCGGTCTGCGGGTCATCATGGCCTGTAGCTTCTGGGTCTCCTTTGCCCGTATCTATGGGGAGATCAAATGCATCAAGGACATAAGGCTTTAAGTTCAACAATTAGCGACATTAAGCAGTTGCCGTATAAACTGCATTTTGATGAAAGGGCGCAAACGGACCCTAAACAATTGGCCACCCACATCATTTTTACAAGGATCAGCTGAAAACAATACATTATGAAAACTTGGTAAACGTTAGGACACGCCTTGCACAGCTTTTAAATGGGTATGTGTAATCAAAAATAGTCAGTGTAATCAAAAACAGGAGTCAACATAATCCATATAGCAGGAGGGGAAAGCACTGTATGCTGGAGGCACATGACCAATAAGAAATTAATTGTATTAGTTTAAAAATGAACTTATTTGGCATGGACATAAAAT
Source organism: Ascaphus truei (assembly GCA_036426205.1). NCBI lineage: Eukaryota > Metazoa > Chordata > Amphibia > Anura > Ascaphidae > Ascaphus > Ascaphus truei. The sequence goes on from WSYH01002480.1 coordinate 53,455, forward strand.
GTCACTCAGTCAGTAATTGGTGATATTACACACGTTGAGTGTGATTGTGCCAGGATCAGTTAAGCAGATACCGATGTTACATCAGCACTGATGGTGTTAAAATATGTACAACAACCCTGGGGGAGTGGAGCGGAGGCTAATGTTCAAGGCATTACCAGGTAATTTGGATTAGCTGTAGGAGTAAAAGTATACACTTGGAGGTTAGCTATATTAAGCAACCCAAGTTGGACTGGTTCATTTATGTATTTATAATGACATAATAGCGATGATTATGAGTACTTCTGCTAAGAGCTGACATCCCTGATCAAATCATGTGAGGGGTGCTAGTCTAGTTAAGCAAGAACTTGTATATTCCTGGTTAGTGGAGGCACTTGCTTGCAAAGTCTCCGTCGGCCGTAGTGCCAGCTAGAGAAGCAAGTGTCTAACTGCCCTGGGAGTATCATGAGCTGACATGACGTCAGTGGTGACTGTTTACCGTCATCACAGGTAAGCAGACCCGTGGCTCCTTAAATAGCCCAGTAGTTTCCAACTTTTTTTGGTCCAGGAACCCTATGAAATTTTGAGGGACCCTCTCTAATAGCGCGTTTGATATCAGATGCATTGTAAATTCTTCTGTATTTGGTGCAATTTTCAAACGACCTTAAAATTACAGGGAACCCTTTAGGGATGCCCAGGGGAACCCCATGGGTTCCTAGGAACCTTTGTTGAAACACACTGATGTAGACGGTTGCTATAGTGACAGAAACTGAGGCGTTCAACTGTTTATGGTCTGGGAGCTCTGTATATTGGAGCCAGAAACAGATTGTTATATGGCAAAGAATAGAAGAGACTCTGCGGAGTTTACTCCAAGCAGGGGTTTCTGTCCCCTTTACGTGCATGCATGATGCATTCAATTCTATTAAGTGTATAAAGGGGGAGTGAAACTCAGAAACTAAAATGCTGACATCCAATGAATGAATATTCCTTCTGTTTATTATATAGATAAAGAATTAGGTAAATACCCCCTCATGTTTACAATAGAAATCTGTACAGACTTGTATTATGGAGAGCTGAACTTCATAGAACCTGGTCTTGAGAACATGGTCTATATATGGACAGAAGTGGGTTGGATCACCCTACTTAGTACCATAGGTGGTTGATTACCCTTGGCAGTTGTGAACTAGACCTCAGAGTATATTGAGAAAAAGGAGAGGCTCTATTCCCTTTTAGGGTATATGAATTTCATAATGGTTAACCAATCTAGGTTGAGAGTAAAGTTCGATGTGTATCTAATTTTTACCTAGTTGATTGGGATTTGTTAAATGGGTTGAGTGGGAGTGGTGTTGTTGATAGTTGGGACATGTTTTATTCAATGAAGGGAGAGAACACCAAGCCTTCATTCAGGCCTTGTAGAGCCAATGTACCCAGCCTGTATATACATTTAGTGTCCAAGATTTCACTATCCCGATTCTGATGCTTGGGGCTACCCAGTTAATGGTTACGAATTTACACATCCCCTTTGTTGTAGGTGTTGGAATGATGCGCTACACTAGTGTCACGTTCATTCCTTATAGCTCCAAAGTGCTCAAGAACTCTGCGGCAAAATTGGAGCATGTGATACTCCCAATGCAGTTAGACACTTTCTCCTCCAGCTGGCACCGTGGCCAACTGAGATCTGCAAGCAAGTGCCTCTACTAACAAGAAATATACAGGCTCCAAGTCATTAACTAGACTAGCGCTGCAGGGTCCTTTCCCCCCTCAAATGATGACCAGGGATGTCAGAGCTTTTAGCATAAGTACTCATTCATTGCTATGATGAATACATAAATGAGCTAGTCCAACTTGGGTTGCTTAATATAGCTAACCTCAAGTGTATACTTCTACACTTACAGCTAATCCAAATTACCTGGTAATGCCTTGAACATTAGCCACCTCTTCACTCATGCAGGATTGCTATATATTTAACACCAGTGCTGATGAGCGTGCCAAATATCACCAATTACTGAGTGACCTTTTATATCCATACCAGATAAGTTAATTTTTAAATACAATTAATTTCTTATTGATCATGCGAGTGCAGTATACAGCGCTTTTTCCTCCTGCCATTCGATTACGAAAAGCTGTGCTTACCCTCTCTAGCAGACTCTGAGATACTCCTTTCAGGGCACCCGATGTAGCAGCTGTTGACATAGGTTTTGCAGATTCCACAGGTGCAGGCTTTTGTTCTGCAATGCTGCTCTCTGCTGTTTTCAAAGCCATGTTGGCAAGAGCCTTTTCCATCTACAAAAAGAAAAGATTGGTGCCCACAATGCTGAAAAGTGACATTCCTGCCTTTTATACTTCAATCAGAATTGAAATGCAACCCTAAAGGTTTTCAGCCTCTGCCAAACAGCTGCACATCAAGCTCAAGTTTAGTAACAAATTGAGTCTACACCGCTCCTTGTGGATAGGGTGAATTGAGATTTAGAGTTCTACAGGGGAAAAATACACACGAGTATGAAATCACTATTTTATACTTGCTAAGGCGTCAAAACATTCACTACCAACAGGACGAGATTGTTAATGCAGTGGCTAAACACTAGTCTGGGATGAGATCTGAATATAGGACGATTTCAAGCCTAAATAAAAGATGTTATATTGTCTACATATATTCAGCATGTAACTAGTTTAAATAATGTATCAAGTTAGACATATTGGAAAATTATTAGCTGTCTCAGCAGGGGATAAAATCAGTCTGAAGACAGGCAAATGTAGACATGTTTTATGTGATTTAGAAACTTGGAAGGTTTAATGTCTGCTGAGTCAAACAGTATATGATCTTGAGTTTGCAATCAAAGGTTAGTTAGTAAAAGACAATACAATAGAGATCTTAAAAGATAAGGATACGTTAATTCTATAGGTACTGCATGATCCAACAAAGGGCTTTGTAAAGCCAAGTAAATATTCCTAAATTAAGAAATATTGGCTTAAACATTGATGATTGACTAACAAGATTGGGCGGACAGTGAGAAACACAGGAATTGCTAAAATGTATAAAGAGTATTTGAATTTATAGAATTCAGAATCAACCAAGCTACAGCTGAATCATTAACCGCCACCAAGCTAACGATTCTCCACTCTAAATTCTATATGCCCGAAATGCTGTGAAAGATGTTTTCTATTGTCTCTGAATAAATTAAGAACCGGACCGTGGACTATGATATTTATTGAAAAGTGGGGCATTTATTTGCACCCATCTAATGAGCTAAATGTTCAAGATCCCAGAGCAATTAAGTTCCAGTAATACTTAAGGTGTCACTTAGCCATGTTGCAGTATACAGCTACATGGTTATTTGCAATAAATGCACTGGCCACAGTTGTGATTTTTAAACACCCGCAGGTTGCTTCAGTTTAGGACATGAAGTATCACTCACCTTTGGTGTCATCATGCCCCGTGCCTTGGACAACACCTCCTGTGCTGTGGTTAGTTTATCTACCTGTGGTGGCAGAGGAAGATTGGCTGGCACAACATCCGTCACCTCATCAACATTAAATCGCGGGTGCCACCTGGTCAGTTTGTCCTCTGGCACCAGCATTGGGGGACTCAAGGATGCAAGGAAAGCCTACCGGGCGGGAAGATCAGGTGTTCAGAGCAAGATTAGGAATAGCCACATTTACCGGATGCACTTTGAGAATCAGTACACTGCAAAGACTTCATTGCCCTTGAGCAGGTCCCTACAAATAAAGGACTTGCAGGGAGCTACCAAGTGGTTCAAACTTTGGGAAGAACAGTCCTGTCTGGGGGCTGAAGGGGGAAGTTGCACCACACACAAAAAAAAAAAAAAGAGTCTGTTTCTTTATTCTGCGTATTGTAAGAAGCTTTAATTAAAATGACATCCACGCACTGAAAGAATCTCAAAAGGCAAACTGAGCGGCAGGCAGATCTTACCCTGTGGTGCTGTTTCACTATATTAGTGAGGTTTCTGTTGAACAGCTGTCTGCGCTCCAGCAAGCGACAAACCATGAGCTGCGGGCGACCGTCCAACTTATCCTCTGGGGGAAAACAAATACATTTATGAGCAGGTCGTGAAAGCACAAACACGATTGTCGTCATTAGACTGAGTCCATCTCAGAACAATGTTAGGGTAATAATTAGGCCTGTACCACCCAATAATTATACTTCTGTCAAAATCTAGTCACAAGACGGATTATCCAACAGTAACGTGCATTTAAAAAAAAAAAAAAAAAAAAATATAAAAAAAAAAAAAAAAATAGTAAATGTTTTTGTATTCATATTTGCATTTAGCGAATATGTCTCACCTTCCCCAACCAGTGGCTCAACAGTAAGCTGATAGTCTGTCTTCTTCACACCATCCTTGAACGTTGGAATGTTCTTCTCCTGCCTGAACCGATAGGCATTGGGATACACAGTCTTGATCTGTCCCACATTGCACACCTCAAATTGCCTGTAAGAGCACCAGCGTTTATTACAAAATTAGACTAAAGCTACATGGTTTACAAGAACACACCTAAGATTTCTGTAACTTAAGACAAAAAGTAGGATTACTCACTTTCGTATCATGTCTTGCACTCCCTGTTTGACTTTGGAGAAGGTGACTGTCTCCGAGCGGTTGAACAGCATACCAACGATTGTATCCATACTGCGGAACATTTCAGCCAGGACTTTGTACTTGTATGGGAGAGAGAGTCCTGGGGGTACGTCCTGAGCAAGGGTATGGAAACGCTGGTAGGCTGGCGCCTTCTCACTAGTGCACAGGAGACAGTAAGAATGGCATCAAGACAATGAATCAATATCCCAATCATGTCAAATGGCATTTTAAAGGGAACCAACCCCAAATCTTCACGATCTGTGCATTGAATACGGGAAAACAAATGCACCTGGGAGGGGGTCTAAAAAGTCCAGGACCACTGATGCAGACTTGTTTTTTAGCAAAATAATGCATCAATACTAGAGCATATATGCATTAGATAAATCCAACAGGTTGGACACCCCAGACAACCTCACCTTTCTTGAGTCCTCTGCTCTGTCACCTCAAGGTTCTCAGTCTCCAATGTCTCCTTTGTTTTCTTCTCCCGGATCTTTGACTGTAGCTCATGTGCACGTTGGAGTCTGGCCTTCAAGTCTGTGACAGTAACTTTGGTCTCTGAAGATGAAATGGGTAGTTTAACTTTGTGTGACAGCTCCTGAATCCTCTGCAGGCGAGATTTCAGTTCCAGGTTCTCTTTGCATGGGGCCTAAGTGGAGAGAAAATTTGCAGCTGTTGACATGCTAACTGACCATCTACACCCAGATCTCTCTCCACACCACACACACAGTCATACCCATTTACAATGACTGTCCTGCAGTGTGAACAGACTTAAGTCTTGTCAAGTTAATACCCCCTCCTGTTATGGGGAATGCTCTGCAGGGCTCAGACCTACCTTGGCCTCTGCAATGGTTGTTGCACTTGTCAATCCATCAGGTCTCAGAACCGGGGACAGAGTCCCATTCACCAGGTTCTTTAAATTTTTTCCCAGAGATGGTGGGGTCACACATGGCAAATCCGCTTTGGTGTTCGGGCTGAAACACTTAACACAAGTGAGAAGGTTAGCACATTACTGTCAAACAGGACAGCTTAGAGCAGCACATGCAGAGATATTTAACACATTTGGCATTATATCTGGGCATCCCACACTTTCTTTTAAAGTAAAAGCAACTTTATAAGCACGGACAGCAGCATATCCACATTTTTTCTAGCTTTTCTTGGATCATCTCGTGAGTGAACCCATCCAGCACTGAGCTACAGTTATCGCTGCCATCTTGTAGACCAAAAATGTAAGTAAAAAGTATAAACAGGGCCTCAAACTTAGGTGATATGCAGGGGGATTCTTTGCCATGATGGGTCAACGTGCCCTGTGGGTTAATGTATTTTGATTTTGCAGGGGTCACATTTATAATACGCACAGATCACTTGAGCTACACCTCTGCCAGTTGCAAACTTCCGATTGACTTGGCTGCACTTATAGTGCTGGCGACATAGCATCAAAATGAAAGCATTGCCGCTGTCGTGTGCGCTTATAGTAAGCGCAACATGACGGCTTGGTCGCGATCGCTGGAAGTCATCGCAAGTTGATTTTTCCAGTGACCGCAGCTCACCGGCACTATAAGCGTAGCCTAAAGGGGTTAATATAAGTAGATATCAGCTGGTTTTAGCTCAGACTGCACATTGCAGGCCTCCCACGCAGGATACAATATGCTGCCCCCTCACCACTGGGAGTTAGCCCAGAAACTGCACAGCAGGGTTCCCCATAACACTGTTACCCCAACCGTTTCAAGAGATGATCATCAGCTCGAGAAAGCATCTGCCCCCTTCATTAAATCGTGTCCCCGACATGCACCCCCTGGTTACACCATGTCCACACCTGCATCATACCCCCCCCCCCCAGTTAATAACCCAGCCTCCTACTACCCCGCCCCAGTTAATAACCCAGTCTACCACCCCCCACATACCCTCTGAGCTACACATCTCCCCCTAGTTACCCACTGTACCACAAACATACCCCCCCATTACCCCTTGAGCCAGACACAGCACACCCCCACACACTACCCCCCCCCTCCCCACACACATACTACCCCATGAGCCACACACACCACACACACACACACCACCCCCCCCCCACACACACACATACCCCATGAGCCACACACACACACACACACCTCCCAGGTTATCCTTGAGCCACAACACATGCACCACCCCCCTCCCCCGCTGGTTACCCCTTGAGCCACATGCAACCCCCCCCCCCCTGGCACACATGCACCTCCCTGGTTACCCCCCAAGCACATGCACCCCCGCTGGTTACCCCCTGAGCCAGCATGCACCCCCGCTGGTTACCCCGAGCCACAGGACCCAAGGGGGGGAAAAAAGAGGAAGGGGGGTCGGGGGGGGGGGGGGGGGGGGGGGGGGGGGGAAAGAAAAAACCGACAACAACACAAAGAAACAAGAAACAAAAAGAAAAAACGAAAGGGAGAAAATTAAAAGAAAAAAAAAAACAAAAAGAACAAAATAGAAAAGAAAAGGAAAACAAACAAAAAGCGGGGGGGAAGCAAAGATAATAAGATAAGGAGATACGGGAAGATTAAAGAGGAAAAACCGTAGAAATAGAAAACAAAAGATAAATAAATAGAAAGAAACATAACATAAAATCCCGAAAATCACAAACTCAAACAACTATCAAGACACAACTAAAAAACACAAACAAAAACCAACAAACCAAAAAAAATCAAAAAAACAACAAAACAAACAAAAACAAAAAAAAAAAATTCATCACAGAAACAAAAAACAATCAAAACAAAACAAAACAAAACACCACCAGAAAAAAAACCACAACCCAGTAAATACTCCACAACAACCCATCCACTCCTAACCTAAACTATTATACTAACAAAATAAATACATAAAACATCGAATAAACAAAAACGCTATAACACAAGCAACCATAAAATACAAACAAGCAATTTCACAACGAAAACAAATACAAATAATACCATATCAAATACAAAACTAACCACCAGAACCAACTCATAAAAAATAAGAAAAAACCATAAGGTCTAAATGCATGTAATAAAACAGACAAACAAAAATACAAGATGTACAGCTAACTATCTAACTAAAATACACAAAAGACAGGATAGTAATCAGGCTTATTTAGTAACTGTTTAACAAAAAAATCCAAAAACCACAACAGGACAAAATAAAGCCTCCAGAAAAATAAACCGATAAGATAAAATAATGAAACCAAATCAAAAATAAAAGAAACATATAAAAAAATAAATGTGGATAAAAACAGTAAGGAAATAAAACGAACAAAAGACAAAAAAAAAAAAAAGAATATAAACCGGGAAAGAATAAAAAAATGAAAGAAAAAATAAAAAGCATCCAGTAGAAAACGACACGAAGACAGAACAATACGAAATAACAACAACGAAAAAAAAATAGAGGACAAAAAAGAAAAAAAGTTGCATGGTAGCGGCGAAAAAGGACAAGAAAAAGACAGAAAAAAAAAAGAAAAAAGATGTAAAAGCAAAAAACAAGACACAGAAAATCCGTCGGCCAAAAAGAACATACATCAACACGAAAAAAAGGCAAAACAAAAAAAAAAAAATAAACAATAAGAATCAGTACGTAATAGAAAGATAACAATAAGTATTATGGAAATCAAACAATAAAACGAACGGGGAGTCGCCTCCCTTTTATTGTAAAAAATCAAGTAAAAAAAGAAAAAAAAAATTCAAAAATATAAAGCAACAAACAAAAAAATATAAAAACCACGACACCCCCCCCCCCACCCCCCAACGTGCATCTGCCCTTACCTCCTGAGCCAAATGCACCCCCCGGTTTACCCAGAGCCACCACACATGCACCCCACACCCCCCGTTTTGCACGCGTACCTGCTGCTCCGGTTCCTCCTCCAACAGCCTCAGCTTCTTGCGGGCCGAGCTGTTGGCCTGCAGCTCAGGGGCCAGGCGTGGCCGCTTCCTCCTGCTCTCCCTGAGAGAGGCGGGTTCCAAGGGGTCCGGGCCGCGCTCCGGGGTGTGAGGAAGGCGCAGAGCCTCTTCTACCGGGGTCACCTGCAGCTTCCGCCGCTTCCTCCCCCCGGGGCCCGCCGACCCCCCCTTACTCTGCGCGAAGAAATCGGTCACCCGCAGCTGCGCCATGGCGGTTCCTGTCGCGATTCGAGGTGGCGCTGCGATACGAGAAGCGGCGGGAAATGCCGCGCGCCTGGGCAGTGACGTCAGCACAGTAAGCACGCACACCCAGGCCCCTGACTGGCTGCTGCCCTGGAGCCCGCCAGTATTGTAACTGAGTTTTCGCGGGCAAACCGAGCCACGTGACCCGCCTCCCGGAATGCTCCACTTGACGGGGTAAATTCAGGGCTATGTGGAGGGGGCGCACTTGGTACAGCCCGGTGAAGCACTGTGAGCTTAACTCCCTCACCGCCGCGCCCCAAGTGAGAAGCGGCTATATAATAATATATAGAGCTGTGTGTACAGCATGTATCTGAGAGCTGCTGCTGTACTGCGTGTCGTGTGCAAAATAACATAAATATATGTAGCCAGGTCACCTGATGGATACTATTCTGCCCTTGGGCTGGCAGTAAAACCTGGTACAATCAGGTTGCCAGTAGTTGATATGGGGTTTCCCCCCTCCTTGGAGCTGCACTTGAGTGACAGAGGATGGCGGTGACATCAGGCTTTGGCATGACCAATCATGGGCCAGACCGGGTGCCCTCCTCCTGGCAGTATTTAAGGGCAGTGCTGCCCCAAATTTAGTAGATGGCATTTCTCCACTGAGGAAGGCAGCAGGTCACATAACAGGGAGCCTGAGATTGGGGCCTTATCTTGTGCTCTTCCCTCCGGGGGAGAGTGAGTATGGTCCACACCTCTGCCTCGGCTAGGGAGTTGGGGGAGAGCTACGACGGCTGCGGGTGCCCTTGGCCGGTAGTGGCGGTCCAGGGACCATCATTCAGTGAGAGCTGAGAGTACTGCATCGGGCAGAACCTGCTTTGTTCCTGTAACTACAGGAAAAGGAGTAGCTCTGAGTAAAGTCACTGACTGGCACTGAGTGTGAAGGTGGGCAACCTGGTTCAATTCCCGGTGTCGGCTCCTTGTGACCTTGGGCAAGTCACTTTATCTCCTTGTCCCCCAGGCACCAAAAAAAAACATAGATTGTAAGCTCCACGGGGCAGGGACCTGTGCCTGCAAAATGTCTCTGTAAAGCACTACGTAAAACTAGCAGCGCTATACAAGAACATGCTATTATTATTATTAAGACAATAAACCGTTATACCTCCTGCCTGGTGCGTGACCTTACTGGGAGGAGAGGTAATAAGTTCTACAGTGGGAGATCACCTTCAGTTACTGGAGCCTACGGCAGATGGAGGCACTGCACTGTTAAGGAGATATGTGGGGTATGTACCCCAGAAGCCTAGTCCTGTGTCCCCACGACTCAGCCCTCCTGTTACCAGCAGGTATATGCACCATACACTAGTAATGGACAGGCTTTAAGCAAAACAAAAGCTGGAAGTAACAAGGTACGCTTCCAGAACAAGTGCTAATGAAGGACGGAGGCTAGGTGTAGTCGGGGATAGTGTTCCTCACAAAGAACGACCTAGACTGCTCTATCGGGTGAATGGTCTGGAGACAAGAAGGCTATTGGTGTTCTAAGTCGCCCTGAAGAGAGTCAGCGATGTCAGCAGCAATCCGGGCCGGCGTAAGAGTACTAAAAGGGAAGAACCCAGAGTACTACTAGCCAGTAGCCAGACCATGGAACCAAAGAGTGCTTGTAGTGGATTAAAATTGTGTACAGCGTATCGAGATGGAGCTTTGCTAGCCTGGGGTACATCCTACTCTTGGTGGACTGCTGATCTATGTGCTATGAGGAACCACGGGGAACGAAAACCTGCCGGAATTGCGGTCACTGTGTGGTCTGTGAAGGAATTGTGCCCAAAATGGTGGTTCCCTTGCCTGGAATACGCCACGTGAGTTACAGGACTTAAAATGGCGTCTCCCGCCAAAGCTGGAGAGCGCACGTGCTGCTTGCAAACAGGCTGCATGAGTTCTGTACGGGGCTGGAGCGAAAGCCAGGACCCCACCCAACCGATGTGAGTGGCTCAGACAGAAGTCAGAGTCACGCCCCATCCACGTCACCAAGTGCCCCATCTCTAATCTCCACCAGAGGGAGGGGACACGCTGTCAGCCAATGCCTAGAGCCTTCAGAGGGCCCGTGCGCCCGAGAGAAGGCTCAAAGGGATCCGAGTATCCCGATGACTATCGAGCAGGCTGAGACGGAACCAGACCCAGCCCCCGCAGAGGAACCAGAGACGGTCGGTGAACCGGAGCCAGCCCACGAGATATCGGGTTAGGTGACTGCCTGGGGTGAGGAGGCACCGTTGTTCCCAGAGGTGCAGGAGCCTGGAGAGGCCTCTGCACGATAGAGGACTTAACGATGACCGCAACCGTGAGACCTGAGATGCGGATGAGCCTGCCTTTCGTGGAGGTGTCCAGAGGCCTATCCAGCTACACTCCTGTACCAATGGAGGTACCTTCCGGTGCTGACAACCACGTGGCGGAGGCGGCCCACAATAAAGAGTTCAGAGGAACAAAAGAGGCCGGGGCCAGTGCTCCTGATGCTTTTCCAGGAACCTTTGGGTACCCACATCCAAGGATCACTGTATCTAAGGGCATGGGGCAAACCTCACCACGCACTGCAGGGAACCCCCGGGTACCTAGCACATAGACTGTGCGAAGAAGGGGTGACTCCTCCGATGGGATGTTACCGGGGGAGCGCTGTTACCCTATCTATATCCCTCCTCATGGAAGGTTGGAATTTGGGGCCAGGGAAATGCCTGAAGCAGGACCCGATGACCCTGTTCTATAAAAACTAGCACGATGTACTGTGCTGAGGGGGAGGCCCACCACGATCAGTGTCCTGGTGGTGTGACCCCCACGTTAGGAGGGGGTCACCTGTATGGAAGCTCTGCCCTATGACATGACGTAGGTAATACACTGCATCTATTTACATGCTGCGAATGTTAGAGGCGCGCCGACTGTATAATAAAGGGCGATGGGAGATCCAAAAAAGGCCACGGAGGGTTAGCTGGGGCGGATGAGACCCAGCCGTGGGAATTCATCTTTGTAGGACAAAAAGTTTTTTTGTTTTGTGGTCTGCAGATACCAAACTCAGAGTGACAAGCGGCTGCCCGTGTCACACCGCCATATACATCATAAACAGCAGGACTGGGGCCTAACCTGTCGCCTGCCGCGCAGTGTGGTAACGCCACGGTTAAAGCAGCAAAAATCTATACTGCAGTATTTAAAAAAATGCAGACAGCATTATCTAACTCCTAATGACATTTGTAATGGGTTTTTTTTCATTAAATGATCATCCTATAGTTGCTACAGCAACCATTTAGAAAGTCATATCCACTTCCTCTTTTGAAACAGGCTCTGATACACCCTTTTGAGCCCTGCCCCTTGGCAACAAAGTATCACAAACAGATCTGTTGCTGTGTTCCAAACAGCTGACTGTCTATTACTCTGAAAGCTGTAACAATAATGTGTTACACTTAGCAATAAAATGTTACGTATCTGCTGCAGCATGTCACAGACTACAGCACAAAGTTAGAAGGCGGCAATTTCGTAAGGCACACACTCAGGATTTTTACAGATTTCTAACAGGAGCACCAAACGACTGCCAGTTTAGGTAAGCATGTAGAATTATACATTGCCACATGTTTACATATAAATAGAAGAAAAAGAAAATGGAGAACAGTATGCTTGGCACAGATACATTGCACATAATAACACATGTGTACTTAGTATATTAATTACAGAGGCATAGAGTGCAGAAAACAAACACATAGCTATACTATAATTCAGAAAGTGTTTGTTTGTCCGGCTATACAAATCCACCCGCTTAATCCTAGAGCCACCAAACCTGGCATGCTATCTAATAGGATCAAAAGGAACAGTGTAGGTGGGGCTTTGGTATGTTTGGCCCATATATATATATATATATAAAGCAGAAAGTAGCCGTGTTAGTCCAGTTGCGATAGTGCAGAATAAATGAGTTCTTCAGTATTAGGTAAAACCTTTTTTATTGGACTAACAATTTATGTCATAGGACAAGCTTTCGAGAGTTCTCCTCTCTTCTTCAGGTCAGCAATACTGATTTACACAGGAATCAATGCTAAAACATTTGTCTTTCTGTAAGTGGGCATTACTACTTTTATCCTATATTAAACTTCTATTTTTGGTAATGCACTAGGGGCCTCATGCAGAGAGCAGCGCTATTAACAATCTCGCCATTTTCCGGCGAAAATCGCGCTAAAAACAGCCGAAAATGGCGAGGTAGGAAAAAAGCGCCATTTTTTTTTCTATTTGAAAATCTCGCTGCGCGGCTGGCGAGAAACTACATCTCGCCAGTCTGAAAAATATCCAAATTCAGAAAGGCGCGCTCGCCATCTAGCGGCTGTTTTTGGCGCGATTTTCTTCAATTTTCTCCGCCAACTAAAGTTGGCAAGAAGCAGGAGCTCGCCGGCTATAGGGGAAAAAAAAATGCGCGATTTTTTTTTTCCCTTTCAGCTGCGCGCATCTCCTCATTTACAATTCTCCACATGCAGTAATGCTAAAAATAGCGGATTGTCGGCCCATTCGCATATGGAGAATTTAAAAACTCCATTTAAAGCTACTTTTTCTAAAACTCTCCAATTTATTCTAGCGCTGCTCTCTGCATAGGCCCCCAAGTCTGTGCGCTGTTGTCTTTTATATATATATATATAGACATACGTTACCGTTCCGAGTCTGGTAAAGCAAGAGACAGCACTCAATTGTAGAAAACTTCACAAAGTGTATTAGTGAAAATAGTGGTACATCAAGAAACCCAACGTTTCGGTACTCCAAAATGGGACCTTCCTCGGGGGGATACATACGTTTGTACATACGTTCCTGAGGAAGCCGTATCATTGGTTGGCGAAACGCGTAGATTGGTGCCACCCATCTGTGACGCGACTGTGGAGAGAGGAATCCCAGCCTACACCGCAACCGCGAAACCGGAAGTGACGTCAACATCAGGGAATCGGCGACGGAGCAGAGTATCCAGAGTCCCCAGCACACGATCGAGGGGCCCAGACAGATCTCCTGTCGGGTCCGGTGCGGTGAGAGGCGGCATTTGTCTCCCAAGTGGTCATTTTAAGCTTATTATAGCTTACATGCTGTTTTTTATCTCAAACACTGTAAGGGGCCTATGCAGAGAGCAGCGCTTTTTAAAATTGGAGAGGGGAATAAAAAGTAGGTTTAATGGAGAGTTTTATTCTCCATATGCAGAAATGGGCGAAATCCGCTATTTTTAGCATTACTGCATGTGGAGAATTGTAAATGAGGAGATGCGCGCAGCTGAAAGGGGAAAAAAAAAATCGCGCATTTTTTTTTTGTTTCCCTATAGCCGGCGAGCTCCTGCTTCTTCCCAACTTTAGTTGGCGGAGAAAATTGGAGAAAATCGCGCCAAAAACAGCCGCTAGATGGCGAGCGCGCCTTTCTGAATTCGGATATTTTTCAGACTGGCGAGATGTAGTTTCTCGCCAGCCGCGCGGCGAGATTTTATAATAGAAAAAAAAATGGCGCTTTTTTCCTACCTCGCCATTTTTAGCTGTTTTTAGCGCGATTTTCTCCGGAAAATGGCGAGATTGCAAATAGCGCTGCTCTCTGCATGAGGCCCTAAGTGTGCATTTTTAAGAGTTATATTATAAAATTGTTGGAATCATATGATCTGTGCTATGTGCATGCATTTCTCTCTTGCTGAGGTCCCATTCCCCCGATGAAGGGGCAACTCCAGTTTTCCTGATATCCACGATCAGTCCTTGATTACCTCTGCTTGAATATCACTACCTTCTTGTGAGTAGGACACCCATAGGGGCCAAGTTTCACTAGAGATTATTATAATTATTAGTACATCTACACTTAGGGCCTCATGAAAAATATCCGAATTCAGAAAGGCGCGCTCGCCATCTAGCGGCTGTTTATGGCGCGATTTTCTTCAATTTTCTCCGCCAACTAAAGTTGGCAAGAAGCAGGAGCTCGCCGGCTATAGGGGAAAAAAAAATGCGCGATTTTTTTTTTCCCTTTCAGCTGCGCGCATCTCCTCATTTACAATTCTCCACATGCAGTAATGCTAAAAATAGCGGATTTCGCCCATTTCTGCATATAGAGAATAAAACTCTCCATTAAACCTACTTTTTATTCCCCTCTCCAATTTTAAATAGCGCTGCTCTCTGCATGAGGCCCTGAGTGCTGTTTCTTGTGTTTATACTCCCCATGCACCCCCTGGATTGTGAGAAGAATATCTGCATTTTTGGGGAAGAGTGAAGACAACCCCACCGGAGGGTAGAAGCAGGGGGGTGACACTTTTATTTATATTCACTGTTTTCATCACTTGATACATCACTTGTTTTATTGTCACATCATATATTTGATAGTAGGCACCCAAGGGTGTTAGCGCCTGGTTTTTCACATTTGTCAATTATATGTTGCAGCATCAAGAGTTGGAAGTGTAAATAATGTTTATATAGTAGCACCGCAAAACCAGAAATATCGTTCACCAAGAAGCACTAGGATGAAATAAAAATATACATATCTTTGATTTTTTCCCAAACGAGCACAGATTGAAGCTTAGGCATGTTTTAGCTAAACTATTGTTAGAAATTGTAAAACAATATTTTGACCTCTCCCTACTATAAACACCCCCCAACCCGGGAAACAACAGGTAATTCCGCTAGTTGTATATATATATATATTACAGCAGGGGTGTTCAACTTCAGTCCTCAAGTCCCCTACAGGTCAGGATCTCAGCTTCAGCACAGGTGGTTCAATCAGTGGCTCTGATTAAGCCACCTGTGTTGAAGCAGGGACTGATTGAGCCACCTGTGTTGAAGCAGGGATATCCTGAAAACCTGACCTGTTGGGGGGGCTTGAGGACTGGAGTTGAGCCCCCCTGTATTACAGGTTCAAATTGCTCTGTATATAATTCACATAAACGTGTATCTATGTTAAACGCAGGATGCTCTTTTCACTGAATATAACCGCAATCTACACACATGGTTAGCAGACCTCTGGATTAAAAGGGACAATTGAATATCCACTTCTCTCCCGGAGAGAGATCGTGTGCTCGGGATGCAAAGAGAAACATGAAGAAAGTGGCCAAATCCGCTTCCCTTTTTCCCCCCCCGCCGATGTTACCCTTAAAATCCGATTCCCGGTGTAAAATCCGCCAACGGATTTGGGCGGTTTCAATCCACGCGGTATCATCAAAATCCGCCGTTGGGTACAACCCGTGGGCGCATTTGTAGAATCCAATCCGCGGAGTCAGCTATCCGTTTGGCGGATTCTTACGAATCCGCGGACTGGATTCTACAAATCCGCCCCACGGGTCGCGGAATCCGCGGGGTGCTTTGGTAATAATGATACAAAACCCGCCAAACGCGAATCGCCCCCTTTTTGACATTGATCCGCGGACCAAAGGAACCGTCCCGTCCGCTGCGGATCCAAATTCGCCCCCTCCCATCTCTAGTTAACCCTTTCACTATATATGTTGTCCTTGCAGTGTGGCAGTGAAGGGGTTGGTGTACGTGTGAGTGTGTAACAGGCTGAGTTAGGCCCCTGCTGATTCACAAGACTGCCTGTGATCTTATGCTCTGCCCTCCCTGATTCTCACATTGTTCTCTCTGTTTGAGTTGTTCTGCGCAGAGGGCAGGGGTGCAGCCACAAGCATTGTGACTAGGGCTGCAGGGGAGGAGAGGTGGGGGAGCGTGTGTTGAAGGCGCAGGCCTTTGATGTGGGAGTATTGTTGGAGACCCAGTGCCATCTCCTTGTATTGTATTGTATGTCTTTATTTATATAGCGCCATTAGTGTACATAGCGCTTCACAGTAGTAATACATGTGGTAATCAAATAAATAACAGATAATATAAATAACAGATCATGGGAATAAGTGCTTTAGACATAAAAGTAACATTTCGGAAGAGGAGTCCCTGCCCTGAGGAGCTTACATTCTAATTGGTAGGTAGGGAGAACGTACAGAGACAGTAGGAGGGAGTTCTGGTAAGTGCGTCTGCAGGGGGCCAAGCTTTATGTATCCTGTGTTCAGAATATCCACAGTGGCTATTCATATGCTTCTTTATAGCAAGTGTGTCTTAAGGTGGGTCTTAAAGGTGGATAGAGAGGGTTCTAGTCAGGGTTACTGATGGGGAAGGGCACTTCCAGAGGTTGTGGGGGCAGTCAGTGAAAAAGTTTAAGTAAGGCGGAGAGGGCTTTAGATACAAAGGGGGTAGAAAGTAGACAATCCTTGAGCAGAACGCAAGCGGATGGTGCATAGCGAGAAATTAGGGCTTAGATGTAAGGAGGAGCCGAAGAGTGTAAAGCTTTAAAAGGGGAAAGAATGGAGTGTGAGATGCGGATTTGTCGTCAGTAAGCCGTAAGGGATTTCATGAGGGGAGATGCTGAACAGTCTAGTACGAGTAGAGTGATTCTGGCAGCCGCATTTAGGATAGATTGTAGGGGAGACAGGTGAGAGGCAGGAAGGCCGGACAGCAGGAGGTTACAGTAATCAAGACGGGAGAGAATGAGGGCCTGAGTCAGAGTTTTAGCAGTCGAACAACAGAGGAAAGGGCGTATCTTAGTTATATTGCGGAGGAAAAAGCGACAAGTTTTAGAAATGTTTTGAATGTGAGGGGCGAATGTGAGAGAGGAGTCGAGTGTGACCCCTAGGCAGCGTGCTTGGGCTACTGGGTGAATGATTGTAGTTCCAACAGTAATGTGGAAGGAGGTAGTAGGGCCAGGTTTGGGAGGAAGTATGAGGAGCTCTGTTTTAGCCATGTTGAGTTTAAGGCGTCGGAGGGCCATCCAGGATGATATAGCAGAGAGACATTCAGAAACTTTGGTTTGTACAGCAAACCTTGTGAGCTTATATGTCACGTTGCCAGGTAGATTGTGTGGAGGGGCATGTGGGACTTAGCTTCTTGAACATGCGAGGTTATACATAATATACACCCAGGATATTGTCAATGGGGTGTTATCATAATATGATACTCTGTGAGACTGCATGGAACTCTCAACCCTTGATGGTCACCTAACTCCTGAGCGCTTTAACATTGATGGCAGATTGATGTGCTGAAATTGCATGACATCCTCATCTGACACCAAAAGGGTTTTAGAGGCCCAGAAACACAGAAGGGTGCCAAGCTTTACTCGCACTCATAGGAAAGGTTTAGCACAGTTTTGTGGACGAGCCCCTGTGCCCTGCAGTACCACACACTGAACACCAGGGCGCGCTAACCCTCCATGCCTTTGATCTCTTTTTTGAGGGGGGGGGGGGGGGGAAAACAGTTAAAAGAGAGAAAGAAAGAGTGAAAGAGAGAGAGAAAGAAAGAGAGAGAGAGAGAGAGAGTGAAAGAGAGAGAGAGAGAGTGAAAGAGAGAGAGAAAGAAACAAACAAACAAACAGCCCAAGCAGGAGCCAGGCGCAGCACCCTGCCTGTGACGCAAAGTGCAACCCAGGCGGCGATCCTGGTGACACTGGCACACACAGCCTGGCACCGCAGTGAAAAGCAAGGGGGGGAGACGTGTGTGTGTGGTGTGGGGGGGGGGGGGGGGGGCAGGGGGCGGGACGTGTGTGTGTGGGGGGGGGGCAAGAGGCTGGCACGGGGACGACGACCCTGTCACCGGCAAGAGGGGGCACAGCAGGGTGGCTGTGCCATAGCACCTGAGCTGATGGGAACCGGGGGGGGGGGTGGGTGGGTGCTGCTGGTTATTCCAAGTTGGGGGTGAGAGTGGCAGAGCCCCCCGGGACCCTGCGCACAGACCCAGCACCCCTCCTCACCCTGCCGGGCTGGGAGCATGTGGGTGTTGCCGGAGGCTTGACTTGGAAGGAATTAGGGGCGAGTTTAGGGAGGAGGCTGGAGGTATAAAAGGGGAGGGAGGGCTGTGGGGGAGCCTGGTACTGCTGCTGCCCTCCTCCCACTCGCAGTCCTGGGAGTTAGGAGAACACATCTCGGATCATTTCTCACCCCCCCCCCCCCCGCCCTCTGTTCAATAATTTGCCCCAGTCTCGGATTTGTGCCCCCTGTGTGTTGGACGAACCTCTCCCCCCAATGGGAGCAGCTCACAGACTTGCACTCACTTTTCAGGGCAGATGTGACTGGTTGCGGACTTGCCTCTGAATTTGGGAGGGGAGGGGGGGGGGGGACATGGCATGACAGAGGCTAGTGTTACCCCTGCTTGGATTGTTGCCCCTATGTGGAGGTCTCTCTGATCCTGTTTGCTGGAAGTTAGGAGATGGAGTTACAGGTCCTGTGTGGGGGGCTCTTCTGGCTCCTACTGCCCCTCTCTCTCCTGGCTGGTGAGTACATGTGCCAGCCTCCTGTCCCCCTCTCTCTCCTGGCCGGGAGTCATGTGGCCACGCCTCCTGTCCCCCGCCTCCTCCCCTGGGCCGGTGAGTACATGTGCCAGCCTCCCCTTTCCCGCCCTCTCTCCTCCTGGCCGTGTGATGAAATGTTCCTAGCCGTCGCTTGTCCCCCTCTCTCCCTCCGCAGTCTCACTTGGCCTTTTATTACCCCGTTTCCCTCCTCCTGTCCCCTCCGCCCGCGGGGCTTCGCCTTTCCCCCAGCCTCTCCTCCTTTTTTGGTCCCTTTTCTTCCGTGTGTGTTTCCCTCGCCCTCGCTTTCCCCCACCCCCGCAGCGGTTCGTCTCGACGTTTCTCTTTTCTTGCGGGATCTTGGGTTCCTGGGCCTGCGCTCCGGGGTCCTTTCGCGCACGATGCCCTCTCTCAGACGTCTTCTGGTGGAACCTTTACCCGCGGCCTGGTCTTCTTCACTTTGGAGTCCTCACGTTAGCGCGTCGCGCCCCCTCAGGGATCTGCTTTACGCCTTTGTCCTTTCCCGGGCTGTG
The DNA here is from genome assembly GCA_036426205.1 of Ascaphus truei. NCBI lineage: Eukaryota > Metazoa > Chordata > Amphibia > Anura > Ascaphidae > Ascaphus > Ascaphus truei. Next base: position 72,913 of record WSYH01002480.1, read on the forward strand.
TTCCCTGCTCCGTAATCCTTTTCCCTCCTGGAACCAGCCCGGAGGATCTCGTCTTCCTGTCCAGATTTTCTTCCCTTAATATTTCCCTCCTCCTTTCGCCCTGCGTCCACCACTCAGGACTTCCGATCCATCGCTGTGCCGGTTATTTAACGAACATGTTCCAGTGCCAGCCTCCGTCCCCCTCTTCTCCTGTCCCGGTGAGCTACAATGTTTCCGAATCCTCCTCATTCCCCCTCTCTCCACTTTCACCTTTTCTTACCTAACTTTTTTCCCGCGCGTGCCTTTCCCCAACTCTCGGCGGCTTTTCGATTTGGCTTGCCGTTGGTTCCTCGTGCCTCCTTCCCCGTTTCCTTTCCCCAGTTCCCCACCCGTCTCCTCTCTGTCCGGTGAGTACATGTGCCAGCCTCCTGTCCCCCCTCTCTCCTCCTGGCCGTGTGAGTACATGTGCCAATCCTCCTGTCCCCCTCCCGTCTCCCTCCCTGGCCGTTATGACAGTTGCCCCCTCCTTTCCCCTCTCGGCAGCCCCCCCCTCTCTCTCCTGGCCGGTGAGTACATGTGGCCATCCTCCTGTCCCCCTCCTCTCCTCCGTCCTGCGGGGTGAGTACATGTGCACCTCCTGTCCCCTCTCTCTCCTGGCCGGTGAGTACATGTGCCAGCCTCCTGTCCCCCTCTCTCTCCTGCCGGTGAGTACATGTGCCAGCCTCCTGTCCCCCTCTCTCCTCTGGCCGGGAGTGAGTAATGTGTCCGCCTCCTGTCCCCCCTCTCTCCTGGCGCCGGTGATACATGTGCCATCCTCCTGTCCCCCTCTCTCCTCCTCCGTTGAGTACTTGTCCAGCCTCCTCCGCCCCCTCTCTCATCTGGCCGTCCTCCTGTTCCATCCTCCTGTCCCTCCCTCATCGTCCTTGAGTACATGTGCCACGCCTCTGTCCCCCCTCTCTCCTTCCTCCCTCGTCTCTGGCCTATCTCTGTCTCACCTTTTCCAGCCTCCTGTCCCCCTCTCTCTCCTGGCCGGTGAGTACATGTGCCAGCCTCCTGTCCCCCTCTCTCTCCTGGCCGGTGAGTACATGTGCCAGCCTCCTGTCCCCCTCTCTCCTGGCTGGTGAGTACATGTGCCAGCCTCCTGTCCCCCTCTCTCTCCTGGCCGGTGAGTACATGTGCCAGCCTCCTGTCCCCCCCTCTCTCCTGGCCGGTGAGTACATGTGCCAGCCTCCTGTCCCCCTCTCTCTCCTGGCTGGTGCATGTACATGTCCCCTCCTGCTGGTTATACACCGGGTACCCGTGGCATCCGGTGCAAGCTGTGCTGTCCATATGCACGTGGTGCCACTCGGTAGGGCTTTCCTTCCGCTGGAGAAAGTATGCCAACATCTAATGGGTGTCACTGTTCACTGTAATGATGTGACTGGGTGTCACTGATGTGATGGGTCTCTGTGGGATGCAGTGTAACTGATGTGTCACTAATGATGTGACGATGTGTCACTAATGATGTGACGCAATGTCACTGTAGTGATGTGACGCAGTGTCACGTACGTGATGTGTACGTCAGTGTCCACTGTAGTGAGGTGACCAGCGTTTATCTTGGGGACGCAGTTCCACAGTGATGTGATTATGGTGACGCAGTGTTACTGTAGTGATGGGACGCAGTGTCACTGCAGTGATGTGACGCAGCGTTACTGTGGGACGCAGTGCCACAGTGATGTCATTGTAGTGATGTGACGCAGTGTTACTGTAGTGATGGGACGCAGTGCCACTGTGATGTCGCTGTAGCGGTGGGACGCAGTGTCACTGTGATATGTCGCTGTAGTGGTGGGACGCAGTGTCGCTGTGATTTGTAGCGTGGGACGCAGTGTCACTGTGATATGTCGCTGTAGTGGTGGGACGCAGTGTTGCTGTGATGTGTAGCGGTGGGACGCAGTGTCACTGTGATATGTCGCTGTAGTGGTGGGACGCAGTGTCGCTGTGATGTGTAGCGGTGGGACGCAGTGTCACTGTGATATGTCGCTGTAGTGTGGACGCAGTTTGTTGCTGGATTTTAGCGGTGGGACGCAGTGTCACTGTGATATGGTCGCTGTATTAGTGGTGGGACGCAGTGTCGCTGGATGTTTAGCGGTTTTACTCAGTTCCTTTTTTTACAAACCTGCTCTGTTCCTTAACCTTTTGATTAATGGAAATAATGAGGGCATGGAAACCCCTTTTTTATTCCAGCAGCTGGGATTTCATCTCTTGCACAGAAGTGTTGTGATTTATGGAGAAACAATCTGCAGCTTTTTTTCAGGCACATTACTTAATACTTTAACACCCTTTGTTCACCCTTGTGCAATCGTTAACATGTTCAGTGCTGGGCCCCAGCAGCTCTGGTATACAGCTTGTGCAGGATTTAGCATGAATTACCTGCACCCCTCCCTCCTCCCTGCTGGAATGTCCCACTGTGCTCTGTGCAGAGCAAATCGATCTCCTACTCCGCCCCATGTACTCTGATCGCCTGTATTAACCACTCCTGAATATCTGCTCTTCTTATCATGGGGAGCGTGTGCCAGGTCTGTGTAGGGTCATCACAGTAACCGTGTCCCTTCACCTCTCTGGTGACAGAGAACCCCAGGCTCTATGCTGGCACATGGGGGTGAGAGGGGTAATAACCTCTCGAGTGCTTGTAATACGCGCGGGGAATCCTCTGACACAGAATGGGTTAATACATTGCTGGCCTCTCCTTCACTAAAATGCTGAAAGGGTTAACACGGCTCTCGGTTCTGCACACCCTACGCCCACCATGACAAAAGAACACGCTGCAGAATATAGCAATGCTGAGTATTTTGTTTGAGTGGCCAACTCCAGCCCTCCTCGAGCCACCAACAGGTCAGGGTTTTCAGGATCTCTCTGCTTCAGCACGGGTAATGCAGTCAAAGACTGAGCCACCTGTGCTGAAGCGGGGATATCCTGAAAGCCTGACCTGTTATTAGCCCTTGAGGACTGGAGATGTGTTACTGATGTATATGGGTATTTTGGAACCAAATCATGCAATGGGTAACCCCATCACTGCCAGGTTAGTATGTATCTGCAAAGTCAATAACATATCCCTCTCTGCAGCCTCCTGATTCGGGGGGGGAGGTTTCCGGGCTGTTTCCCCCCCGAGTGGAATTATCTGACACTTCCCGGCTATCTAACTGCCTGTTATTCTTTCCCTTGTTTGCACCATTCGGTTTCCTTGTTTTTCTATAGTCTTCTTAACGCCTTCACTGCTGGAATCGCCTGAACTACGCAGAGTCTGAATTAGGCCGCGTGTCTCTCGCTCCCCAGGAAGTAAAAGGGGTTAAAAGGATCAGCAAGTGCAGCACAAAAAAGAAACCACACCTAGTCTTCTCTCGGCTCAGTATATGTACGTAAAAAGTACGCCCTGGAGGTGCGCAGAACAGCACGGAATAGGCTGGTTATTCACCCAAATATGTGCTATTAAATCAGCTTGTCTGGAACACTGGATTCAAGCAGATCATTTGTTTCCAATAGATAAAGCGACGTAGCCGGAGAGGACCCCCCCCCATGTCTCGTGGCGCGGCCAGAGAAGACCCCCCATGTCTCGTGGCCGGCCAGAGAGAGACACCCCCCCGCCCGTCCGCAGAGGGCGGCCAGAGACCCCCACCCCCCGTCTCGCAGTGCGGCCAGAGGAGCCCCCACCCCCGTCTCGCAGTGCGGCCAGAGAGACCCCCACCCCCGTCTCGCAGGCGCGGCCAGAGAGAGACCCCCACCCTGTCTCGCAGCGCGGCCAGAGAGAAGACCCCCACCCGTCTCGCAGCGCGGCCAGAGTAGAGACCCCCACCCCGTCTCGCAGCGCGCCAGAGAGAGACCCCACCACCCCTCTCCACGCGGCCAAGAGAGACCCACCACCCCCCCCCCTCTCGCGCGGGGCCAGAGACCCCCACCGTCCGTCTCACGCGCGCGGCCAGAGAGAGACCCCCACCCCTGTCGCGCGGCCAGAAGAGACCCCCACCCCGCCTCGCGCGCGGCCGAGAACCCCCCACTCCGTCTCACGGCGCGGCCAGAGAGAGAACCCCCACCCCGTCTCCGCCGGGCCAGAGGGAGACCCGGCAGAGCCCCCGACCCCACCCCCTCGCTCACGGCCAAGGAGACCCCGTCTTGCGGCCAGAGGGAGACCCCCACCCCCGTCTCGTAGCGTGGCCGGAGACCTCATATTTGCTTAGCAAATAAAGCACAATAATCTAAATCACCCAAGTGCGTTGGATAAAGATGTAAAACCACCGCCAAAGCTTTTTTTTCCTCTGTGGAAATGTTACGTCCAGGTGCCCACATTTAAGCTTCGTAATCAACTGCATTGTATTTATTAAACATCCCTCTTCCCGAGGCAAGACTGCCCCTTCAAATACAATGACCAAGATTACACCTCCAGATAAAATCTACAGGTATCTTCATACAAACCTCGGGGCCACTATTTCATACTACCCGCACTTCTTCCGCTGCTGTTTACCGCCCTTTTCCCTTCCTTTTCTTCGTCTAGTTTGTCTTCCGATTTTCTTGATCCGGAGGGTGGGGGGGGGGGGGTGGGGGGGAGAGAGGGATAGCTGTAAGACATGCTATTCTTCTATGTCCGATTCTTTTTGTCCGTTTTTGCGGTGTTTCCTAGTTTCTCCGCAAATCGTTTGTTCCTCTTTCTTCTGCTCTTTTGTTCCTTGTTGGTCCAGTTCCCTTGCGATGATCTGTGAGGTAAGATTATTCGCGTGCTTGGGGTAGTTACGTCCCTCTGGCGGAAGCGTGTCAGACGGTGACCGCTGTGCTCGCGGCTCTGCCTCAGTTTTCTTTTTCTCTTTTCCTTTTTCCCTCTTCTATTCCCTCTTTCCTCTCTTTCCTCTTTCCTTCCTTCTTTTTTTTCCCTGGTGAGAAGTTAACGTTCCCTCTTGTTTGAAGCGTGCACAGGCCGGTTACGCTTGCCTTCTTCTTTTTATACTTGTGTTTTTATCTTTCTCTTTTCCTCTTTTTGGGAGCCGTGGCATAAAGCGGTGACGCGTGACACTGGGACTGCCCTCCTGTTATCTCGGAAGCTGTAGGGTTGTAGTGTCTTTGTGGGGTCAGCGGGGTCACATAGAAACATGAGGGCGGGTAAGGAGCACCTGACTCGCCCTGGTCAGCGTATTTGCCGATGCTGAGTCCTGACTTTCTTTTGTATTCCGGATGGGAAGACATTGGGTGGCGGGTCCGATGACCAGGGACGTGACGGTCGCAGACGGGGGATCACTTTGGTTTAGTTTAATGATCACCCTTTATGTCCAGCAAATGCAATGGACACATTAAGTCCTGGGAGGCCCGCAGCACATCGCGGGATGGGGTGCGGGGACAGCTGTGTGTGTACAGGGGATCAGTACTGGAATAGCAGAGGATGCTGCTGCGGGTATGGGAATAGCAGAGGTTGCTGCTGCGGGATGGAGGTGTAGTGACAGCTGTGTGTGTACAGGGGATCAGTACTGGAATAGCAGAGGTTGCTGCTGCGGGGATGGGAATAGCAGAGGGTGCAGCTGTGGGATGGAGGTGCAGTGACAGCTGTGGGTAGCTGCGTCTGTACTAGAATAGCAGAGGATGCTGTGAGATGGCGGTTTAGTGACAATTGTTTGCACCTGTGTCTACTGGAATAGCAGAGTGGGGCTGTGAGATGGTGTAGTTACTGCTGTGTATGCATATATACTGGAATAGCAGAGGGGGCTGTGTATGTGCGTATATACTGGAATAGCAGAGGGTGCAGTGACAGCTGTGTTTACAGGTGTGGGTACTGGAATAGCAGAAATGGTGGTGCAGTGACAGGGTTCTTGCTCTGCCATGTACAGGAAGAGTAACAAAAACCTTTTTTGGACTAACAAGTAGTTGAGATGTTACAAGCTTTCCAACCTCTCGGCGTCCTTCATCAGGTCCGGCTGAGATGCAGAAACACAATATTATATACAGTGTATGGAAGTGGGGTCACCAGGAAGCTTCTCCAAATATACTGGAAACAATGGTGACAGGTGCAATGTGCAGGAGAGACACACGCCACACACACCTGCGCTCTCTGCTCCTTGCTGTTTCCTCCTCTCCTTGGCCCCACCCCCCCAGGCTCCTCACACCTCCTCCTGATTGGCTGCATTACCCAGCAGCAGCCAATAAGAATGAAGGAAGCTGTCCAGCCCCCTAGCAGAAGCCCCACTCTCTCCCTGCTCGGGGAAATCCTGCGGCCTCCCAAGCCGGTTGGGTCACTATGTCCGGAGAGAACACCGGACACATACATGTCCAGTATTGCCTCTAAACAAAACTACTGGACAGTGTCCGAATACAGGACAGTCCGATTTCAATACTGGACCTCTGGCAACCCTATACGAAAGAGGGATATCTGGTTACAATGGATGTACACAGGAAGTGTGAAATAAGATGAGACACAGGTAGCCTGGTGTGGAAATTAACAGTAGAGATACCGTAGAACAGGGGTGCGCAAACTGGGGGGCCGCGCGCCCCCAGGAGAGGCGTGAGACTTTCTAGGGAGGAGGGGCGCGGCACTCGGAGGCCCTGCGCTCTTCCTAACGCATTTACATGAAATGCCGGGGGACCATGCGAGGCCTCTGTGATTTACTTACGTAGTCTCCGGCGGCAACGCGACGTCACATGACCCTACGCCGGAGACCAGGGAGGGGGGGGGGGGGGCGCAGAGAGAAGTTTGCACACCCCTGCCGTAGAAGGCTATTCTCTTTTGAAATACAAAGGCGGCCTAGACATTAAGGAGGGGGGAGATGGGGGGGAGGGGGGAGATGAGGGGGGGGGGGGGAGTGTGTGGGACAAGAACGCGAATGTGTAAAAAAAATCAAATAAAAACCACTAACTTTTTTTTTTATGTCCGGTGAGCTATATAAATGATGGTGCAAATGTATATGTGCACTCACATATACATACATATAATGCACATACAGTATACACCATATATACACATACAGTGTACACATACAGTGGTGAGGGAACGTTTGTGATCCCCGATGATACTTGCTGAAATTCCATAGTTTTTCCATGATAACCTTCTCCAATCAAAGTCTTTTCTTAAATAGCCAATATGGTTTATATTAACCAATCATGTGTAATTATTATTATTATTTTAAACAAAATTATGTATGAATTGGACAAAGTATGAGTAATTGAGTCAGGGAATGTGCAAAAGGAAGTGAAACCCTAGTTTTATCAGCTAAATTAAACAGGATAATTACAATCCGGTGTTTATATAATTAGGTAGATCTTCAGGGGTGAGTTTGGGAGGCCCCACCCTATATAAAGATGAGAAACTTTGTGAGTTTGGTCTTCACCATACTGGTGTGTGGAAACAAGTCATGCCACGATCAAAAGAAATCTGAGGACCTCAGAAAAGTCGTTAGTGATGCTCATCAGTCTAGAAAGGGTTACATAACCATGGCTAAGGATTTGGGGCTCCACCAATCCGCTGTCAGTCTACAAATGGAGAAAGTTCGAGACCACAGTCTCTCTGCCCGGGAGAGAGGAAATGATGACGAGTTGGGGAACAAGTTGAGTCCAAGATGGTTGGAAGATTAGATTCTAACAGTGAAAATGAAACACCCTGCGTGATGCGAGGGGTCTGAGTCAGGGGCGTGAGTCACAGGGTGCTGTGCAGGAGAGGAAGCTGCGCTATACGGGCGCATGTTAACCCGCTCATCCCACACGCTTCCTGTGCTCACTACTATCCCGGTATAACTCGCTCGCTTTCCACAGGATCCAGGGTCATACTGCACAGTATCACAAAGGATATCAGTCAGACGCCCCATGGGTGTCTTCCCCGCCTCCCCCCCACATAATGATAGATGATGATATATAATATATATAGATATATCATAATATAGATATGATATCTATATATATATATATAATTAATATATATATATATATAATATACACACACACCCTACAAACACTTTTTTGTTCTATTTCTCCTTGTTACTTTTTTACAGCTGCTAGTTACCATTAGCGACTCGGCACTGAGAAATCCTCTGTTCTAGCTCAGGCTGCGCTTATAGTCCTGGCGACAGCGACGCAATGTCGCGTTAAAACAAGCGTGCGCTTATAGTAGAAGCGGCGCGAGGGCTTGGTCGCAATCACTGGAAGTCTCTTCAATTTGATTTTTCCAGCGACCGCAGCGTGACGTCAGCGTCGCCGTCACTAAAAGGGCGGCCTTAGACAAATATCATACAGGTAGTCCTCGCTTTACGACGTTCCGCTTTCTGTCGGATGCGTTTTCCGACGGCGCATAATGCAGTCCAAACATGCATTATCCGCCGCTGTTTTCGCGTAACCAACGGAAACCGCCGCCAGTTAACATGGGTCCCGCTTTCCAACTGTCCTGTGTCCGATGCGGGTTTGCGGGACGCATTCTGTCGGAAAACGAAGGAACGCCTGTATTTTATTGTAGGTTCTGACACTTTATTTATATATACATGAGACAAGCGTTTTTCATAGATTCAGTTCTAGATTTTGTGAAATCTCGCGCGTCTCTTTTTCATGTAAACATGGTAATTCTATGAAGACCTTTCCTGTTGGTCTCTTAACCCAGGGGTGCGCGAACTGGAGGCCCCGCCCTGATTTCTGGGGGGGGCGCGGCGCTTACAGGGGCCTTGCGCGCTTCCCGAAGGCAATGAAATGCCGGGGGAGCGGCAAAGGCCTCTATAAGGTCCCTTACCTTGGCTCCGGCGGCTTCTGGCAACGTGACGTCACATGACATTGTGACGTTAGAAAGCCGGTAAGGAGGGGGGGGGGGGCGAGCAGGGGAGCAAGATGGCGCAATCCCAAGAACATTCTATTACAATGACCTTCAGGACATAACATAGTAACAAGCGGATTTGAAATAGAGGAGCCCCCTCCTCCTGCTCGTTCTGTAGGGAAGGGATGGGGTTAATATTTCATGCTCTGCAGCGTCTATACCGGAATATTCTTTATCTGCAGTTTTTAATTTTGTTTATAGACTGAGGGGGGCGGGAGAACGTGGGAGGGTCACAACCTGGGACTCGTATCTGATGGGCTAAGAATAATAATCTTTGTGTCGTTCCAACATGCGTCCGAGACGTTAAGCAACTAACATCATGTTGTTGTAAAACTTGGCCAATCAAAATAAGGTCGTGATTAAACCCAAAACCGCGCGCAGCACCAAAACAAGTAACTTCCAAGTCCTCATACCGCAAGCTACTTTTGCTGCGCGCCGTACGCAATGTGTACGGCTGGGGAAGAGATTCTGGGAAAAAAATCATTCTGGCGACGGCCGTGTCACGTGAGCGGTTCAGCCAATGAGGGCGAACCGTTCACTGCCACGCCTGCGCCACGCCTCCAAGATTCCTCTGCTCCATCCCTGGTATAATGAAGTTGCTGCTCGGCAGCAGCGCTGGGTGACATCACAGAATAGCGCTGCCGCCTTGCAGCTCTTGGTGTAATCTCAGCCTAAGGCTGAGTCCATGCTGCCGAAGACCGCGCGGAGGCGCGCGCGATCACATAGACCGCGCGGGAGACCGCAGGAGGGGGCGCGTGTTGCGCGAGGAATCCGTTGAAACTGATTTCTCGACGGGCAGGTCACGTGAGCGGTTCGCCCAACGAGGGCGACCCAGCTCCGTGACGTCAGACACGCCCCCCCTGACGGCGCGTCTATCATGTCCGGAAAATGCACCCGCTTCACGCGGGTGACGTCACGGACGCGCACGGGCGCCGGCAGTATGAACCTGGCCTGACTGTACGCAGCGAGGCTCCAAAGATGGAATCCCCCTTTAAGTAACTGTCTTGCTTATTTGTATCATGTGGAAAATAAATGCATCTTCTTGTGGGTAACCCTGGGTTAATGCTTAGACAATAAACACTTCTGTTTATCTGTTTGACTACACTGGTATCATCATTGCTTTGTGAACCAAGGAAAAGCGCTTGGCTAACAATTGAGATGACTGGCAAACGGTTTTTTATCACCAAACATTTTAAAGATCAGAAAACAAATGCTTTGGAGAGTTTTAGAATGTGTCAGCTGGCGACATTTATGGAACATGCAACTGGCCTTTCGTTCAGTTGTGTCCTAGGTAGGACTGTCCGTGTTATATGTCCCAGACGAGCTTCCAGAAATCCTTCAGCCGCTGGTAACGTGATTGTCTCTGGTTATCTCCCACACCTCTCCCACGGGCGTCCGATTGTATTCAGTATCCATCCAGAAGTGAAATCTCCAGGTATTTTTTATTGTCGGATTAAGACATCGGTCCCACACCTCGGACCTTGCAGGAACACTTCAGTCTGAGCTCCGTGTTCGCTGCACCCACATTTGATGGTAGCGTTAATTATAGAGCAGGGGGTGGTGACCTCTCTCTTAACCCGCTTAATAGCAAAGGAGGGAGTAGGGGGTGTGATGCCTTTTTATTTGACCACCAAGTAGTTTCATAGTAGATGAGGTTGAAAAAAGACATGCGTCCGAGTTCAACCTATGCTAAATTTAGACAACAGATACTTTATCCTATATCTATACTTACTTATTGATCCAGAGGATGCAAACAAAAAAACCCCAGAGTCATATCATCCAATGATATCTCATAAGGGGGAAAATAAATTCCTTCCAGACTCCAAGAATTGTTAATTAGATTTTTCCCTGGATTAACATCCTTCCCATGTATATTTATTTGGTATATCCCTGTATACCTTTCCTTTCTAAAAAGATGTCCAACTTTTTTTTTTTTTAAACAAATCTATTGTATCTGCCATCACAGTCTCCGTGGGTAATGCTTGCCACATTGTAACTGCCCTTACTGTAAAGAACCCTTTCCTTTGTTGCTGGGGAGCATCTTTAGTTGATGATATGTTACAAGCTTTCCAACCTTTCGGGGTCCTTTGTGTCAGACCCTGAGCGTGTAACATCTCAACTACTTGTTGGTCCAATAAAAGGTATCATACCCCCTCTCCCGCCCCTGTTATTTTACTACATGGAAAAAGGCCCAACATGGCTCCCCACCCTTCTTCTTTGCCTAACCCACTTAAGAACGTGCATGCTGGGGTGCTTGCGCAGGGGTAGGTAAGAGGTGATGGAGGCCAGGCACATACAGGGAGTGGGGGCAGCTCACATGGTGCAGGTGATGGTTGGGGTGTGAGGACAGCAGGGAACTTGCACTCTGCATGACGAGCGACACTTCTTACTCTCTCTTATAAAAGGACAAGTCTGGTTTTTTTTTAAACTTGTTCTTTATTTGCATTTTTTGTTAAGAACAATGGGGAGTGGGGTACAGAACATAAAAAGGGGTAGGGTGTTACTTTTGAATTACATATATTTGTATCATGTATATAACACCTTTTCGTGGGGAGACAATAATGACATCACTGTTGGGACAGCGTATAAAATGACTAATACAATAATTTAACTTAAAAAGACTGGGAAACGGAAAAAGGAAAAGACGAAAAAAAGAATGTCATTGCTTTAGCAATAATTTTCCACTTGTTGGTGCACCATAACAGTGATATTAACATAACAGTATATAAACACCCGTACCTTTTGTGGACTGTTGAATACTGAATACCCTCTAGGCCCTCCTCCTCGTCTGTTTTAATGCAGTACAGGGGAAGGCTGGCACTGCCCGCACAGTACCTGGCCTCTATGAATGTTCGGTTTAGCAGTGTATGGGAGGCTGGCACTGCTGCTGCCCGCACAGTACCTGGCCTCTATGAATGTTGGGTTTAGCAGTGTATGGGAGGCTGGCACTACTGCTGCCCGCACTGTACCTGGCCTCTATGAATGTTGGGTTTAGCAGTGTGTGTGGGAGGCTGGCACTGCTGCTGCCCACACTGTACCTGGCCTCTATGAATGTTGGGTTTAGCAGTGTGTGGGAGGCTGGCACTGCCGTTGCCCGCACTGTACATGTCGTCTGTATGAATGTTGGGTTTAGCAGTGTATGGGAGGCTGGCACTGCTGCTG